>JAVJGJ010020152.1:0-15828 GCA_035590215.1 Microhierax caerulescens
TTATCTGACAGCAGAGGCCTGGACACAGTGGTCCAGTAGGTTTCTTCCAGGCCCGTGGTTCTGTGTGGACATGTCTACAACCAGAAACGACAGTGTCCTAAAGAGACACCTGCCTGGGTGCAAGGCAAACACAGTGTCACTGCAGCACCTGGAGCTCAGTGAAGCCCAGCTTACCCTGTCACAAGGGCAACTTGCTTATGCTGAGCTCCACATGGCTCAATTGCTTTTGATTTCCAACCTTCCTCATCTGAATCCACCATGTGCCCACCAGTATAGATATATTCTCTGGCCTTCCACTTTTCTAAAGACAGGTATGTCAAATTAATATATCAATATATATTAATGTATATATTGTCTTCCCTCCCTGTTATGTAAAGCACTGAAAACTTTCCAACATGCAGGAAAAGCAGACAAACCCTCCTCATATTTATCAAATTCCAAATTTGCCACAAAGAAAAGCACTTGGCCAACCAGTACCAATTATACTATACACTGGTGAGTTCCCTGGACAGGTGTGCATGTAAGGTCTAGCTGAGGAAGCTCACCTCCTTAACTCATGCCTGTTAATGAAGGGATAATCCCATGTAGGGGACATTTCAAAGCATCAATCAGACAATGTAAATAGTCCTCTCAAATTCAAAAACTCCTCAGTTACTTAGAAGAAAAATCTAGAGTAAAAAAAAAAAAGTCCCACTGCATTTTGTTAATGCCAGCTTGGCAGCCAAAACTTTTAATAAATATACATGAAAACTGTATGGTTTGGGATTTTGAATAGATTTGTTTATTTTTTTAAAAAAAGGTGAAAGATATACTTTTTTTTTTCCTTGGGAATTAGAGTTTCATTATGTTACTTACTTAATCTTCATATTAAATATATGAAAACAGAAATGTTCCCTTTTCAGAGAAGCAAACTTTTTATTTACCAACTTTCTGTTTCAAAAATAAAGACTTAAAAAGTACTGGCCTTACATCACACTGAAATTATTATCTCTGCCACCCTGGATTTTCTGGAAAAACTGATTTTGTGACACACCTGTACAACTTCTCACACATCTTTCAGTAGGATAAATGACTGTGTAAAGGACCTGCCAGCACAGAGGGGATTTAAGCTTTATGTTTTTAGGCCAGATGCTTCTGAGTTCCCCTGAAGAAAAGTGTAGTTCACATTGAAGACTGTACAGTTAATAGCAAAACTTGAAAGATCAGTCTCTTTCCTTTGAAATTCTGTGATGATCTTCGTGCATGGGCTGTTGGACAGGACCTTTAAGGCATATTACACTATCTCACAACCAACTGAATAGACCTTTTGGCTTCAAAAGTTATTATAAAGGCAGCCTTACCGAATCCCTCATGATGGTGAGAAAAGTTCTTTTGAAGAGGATACAGAACTGGGTTAGGCAGCTGGCAGAGAAGCTGTGGCAGCCTTCTGTGGAGGAGGAATCCTGCAGAAACACATAAAAGAATAAACTTCTTTCTTTGCAGTATCTTCCTTAGTTTTCACTCACAAAACCCCACTCTCAGCAGCCAGATGTGCCCAGAAACCTCCTCCATTGACTGAGCATTTGAATTGTTTTCCTCCCCCTCCAACCCCAAGCCATGCCCATTAGTTGTGGCACACAAAATACCTCTTCAGAAGGACGATGCCAGAGGAAGGGATTCAACTCATTCTCACCACCAACATCTCTCTTGTAGTCTGTGTCACATATCCTCTCTCGTACTGCCCTGACCAGTCGGCCATTCTGGTCTCCATATTCACCAGATGCTACTTCCATAACTATAAAAAAAAGAAGGTAAGTTACTGGTTTACACTGCTGACTAGTTACAAACCTTATTATTAGATCCCCTTGATTCAGTAACATTGACAGAAACAGGAGTTTTGTCTAGAGCAGGCTCTAAAATGCCACATGCAAATTCATATGTATACACACATTATTTACATGTATCTTTCTATAAATCTTCAGAGTTCTCTTCAGCCTGAAAGTTAAATGAACCATTTTAGAAGAAAGACAGTAAATTTAGGATAGTTTTGGTAATAAAAAATTACAAAAGTCTATTTTTGTGGTACTTACTGCTTCTTTGGAATTAAGAAACCACAATTAAAAAACCCTCAATGCTATTAGCTGTACAATACCACAATGGTATTGGTCAAGATAAAAAAAAACAGAATACTGGAGCCACTTTGAAAGACCACTAGGATTAATTACTATGAAACACTAAAGAATATGTTTTATCTTTAACTTCTTAGACCTGGACTTCCACCACAGAGAAATATTCACTAAATTTTACCACTAGATGGCATTCAAATTACTTAGATCTGAATAATTTTATTTTTAATTTTGGTACATATATGTACACATGCACATAGGTATATAGGTACAAAAGTCTAAAACACACCATGGTCCCCATGACCCTGAAGGTGCTAATCAAATACAAAATAAACAAACTATTCAAATTGTCCTTACCAAAATCTGCTGGATTGTGGTAGGTTGGGCAATTCAAACCCAAATCGCTCAAATAAGGGACTAGGTTTAATACCTTCCCACGGTAAATGCACTGACCTTGACTTAAAACATAGAGCTGGAAAACAAGGCAAAGAAAAGAGAGAAAAAGAAAAAAGAAAAAAAATTGAAATAGTATCAAAATATTTGAATCTGCTATCTGTATGACGGCAATCCATGAACTAAATGACCTCTTTCTTGTCCCTGTGGGTAGAAAAACACCTTAGCAAGATTTACCACCACTTGGAACTACCTTTGTATGGAATTAAAATTATTGGAAAATGAAATTATTAAGGTTTAAATTATGCAAACATTCCCTCCAGGACTTAAACCATATTAATACAGAGACAGACTAATTCCAACCTTTACACACATGCTGAAAACAGGCAAGAAACTAGAGCTGGGCCACCTAACTTCCACACATTATGGATATTTTGGCCTGGGACACGAAGCTGGTGAATGCACGAATGCAAGGAAAGGTGGAACAGGACATAATGGGAAACAGCTTGATTACTCTTTACTCTTACTTTTAACCACATTACTGACTTTAAATAAACCTCCTTGCCAGACTGGCAATCTGCAAGAGCTTATTCACCTCTGGTGTAGCAGGTTTTCTCTTACCTCTCTCAAGCGTAATTTAAATTTCCTAACAAGATTAAAGCATGGTCTACATCCTGCTGTTAAGACTGGAGAAAAGATCTCCAAGTGTCTTCATTTTGATTATAATTATTTCTCATGAATATACTCTTCTGAACTTACACTTGTGTGACTAGGATGAGAATGCGTACTTGCAAGATTGCAGACATTGGTACTGAAGTTCTCTTGCTCTTAAACTACTTTAATGAAAGCCCTGTACCCAGGAGCAGCAGTGGGTAAAGGCATAAAAATCACAAGTATGACAATCATGACTCCATAAACATATCAGCCACATTCTTTACCAACATTGCACATAAATAATGGCAACAGGCAGAGAAGAAAAAAACACAATCAAAAAGTATTATTTTGCTTTTACTTAATTTCTTTATCTGATTTGAAACCACAGACTAAAATTATTTATGTTTTTACTTACAGAGTGTAGCCTTGAAAGTATAACCTACCCAAACCACACAAAGGGGAAGAGTTTAGGAATAATACCTGATCGAACAACTCGAACAACTTAGCACTGGGCTGGTGAATTGTGCAGATGATGGACCTGCCACCCTGGGCCAATGCCTTCATCAGAGAGACAACCTGAAAACACGATGCACTATCCAAGCCACTGAACAAAAAAAAAAAAAGTGTGTTATCCACAGGTCCACAGACACCACTCAAACCTAGTGCATATATTTGCTGCTCTGGTCTCTCACTATTGTCCTTTTATAAATTTTCTCTGTAGCAGTTTAATTTTATGATATGCCAACCTTATGCTTGTATCTCTCCATCAGTCTTTTTAATTAAGTTGGAAGCATGCCTGAGAATGAAAAATAGCGTATTCTCAAAGCTGCCTTAAGGGAGTTCTACATTTTAGGACTGCAGATTTAAATGCTCCCAACTTTAATGAATAGATAAATATTCATAGCTCTCCCAGCCTCCTCTTAGACTGATCACAGAATTTGATTCTAAATATGCTACATTCATTATTAAGTCACACTTCAAAAAGCTTGTAGTCAAGCTAACTTTGCTTGAAAAAGAAAACTCATGCCACAATCTGAAAATATTTTCCTCTCCCTTCCCATTTCAATTTGTGTCTTGCTTACAAATTGTTTATAATCACATGGTCTGGTGGTTACAGCAGTGACCCAAGGTACTAAGTAGCCAAAACAAATTATTTCTTGTGGCCTTATTCAGTACCTATAGGCAACACAAAATGAGCCTTTTCCAAGGACTCAGAGGTGAACAACCTTTCTGCAGTACTGTTCTACTATATAAAGCAGTAATTGTCTGTCTTTAATTTTTGGTCTTTAAGTACCTGGTTGGTTCATCAAAAAACATGACAGGAGGATTGTTCACCAGCTCCAAAGCAATGGCAAGACGCTTTCTCTGGCCTCCAGAAAGACTCCCAGTCCTCGTATTGGCACATGTCAGCAAACCAAGGGCTGTCAATATTTCCTTTACCTAGAGGAAACACAACAACGCATCACTTAAATGGGTTAGCACAAAAGAAAAACCTCTTTACTGATTTTCATGGAAAATGTAAACTGAATGAAATGAAACTTTGTTTCACCATCCATACACCACAGCCTTTTTCCATCTTATTAGATAATTAGATTAGATTATTATTAACAGCCTACACTATTCTGACCCAAATTCTACTTGTTTGTCCTACATGACCTGTCTCAGTCAGGAAGCCTTGCCTGTGAAAATGGAGTGGAAATCAGTTCTTGTATTGCACCCCTTGGATATGGCACAGATATCAAGAGCTTTGCAGTATGTGAAGAGTAATTACACAGCAAAACCAAGAAGCTTCTTTCAATATAACTTCTAGGCTGTATTTACAAGGGACTGAAAAACTGTTCAGCAAAAAATCAGTGATTTCTATAGAGTAATGACCTGCTCTCATCTGTTCTTCACAGTCTACTCTTTAAAGTGCAGCCATTTTAAGTGTTTCCATCCTCCTCAGAGCCAATTCAGTTGTCACATGTGCTCTCAGATGTTTGGGATTTCCTCAAGGCACAGCCTCAGGAAGGGCACAGCTTGTCCCAGGGTCTTTGGAGCAAAAGGAGAACAAACCCAGCTGCTATGAATTCTTCTGTTTCAGTGATTGTAGATCTGGCCTGGTAGCCCTATATGCGGAAAACATCTCTTTGGCAACAGTAAAACCACAAACATAAAAATGAATTAATCAGAGCTACATTGCTCATGCAATTAAAAAATCTACCACTTAAAAGGTAGAAAGAAAGACCAGACATTTATTACTTCACTGAAGTATAGGAAAAGACTGTATTTTTTTTAAATAATGGTTGCTTAGATGGAGGCAGTTTTCCAGAAAAGACGGCTAACATGGTAAAAACTGGTTAGACTAACCAAAGCCTGACCCTTCACTTGTCCCGATTTTAATTTCCAGGAGCTACCTATCCCAGTAAGAGGGGAGGAAAAAAGAACAAAACCCACTAACCCTTATTCTCAGAAAGAAGAGCCCAACTACCTCTTTCCCTTTATCTTTAGGAAGGTTGTTAAGGTCCTAGTTGACAAGCTAGGTCTACTAGAAACATAAATGACGATTCACTGGAGGATATTTTACTTGTCCCTCTTTTAAACAAGCATCTGTAATCTTGCTAACACAAGTGCACGTATTAATAAAATTCATCTATGATAAATGTTTACAACAATAAAATTAATGATCTGGTCCAGCACAGGCCAGTAACTGTCAGAAAATGGCTGCCCTTCTAATATGTGCTGAATAAATGCATACAGCACAGGTTTTTCCTCAAAGAGCTGCTTGTAATTACAGTGACAGTGTGAACAAGTGAATTAACTTGTTTGGCCTAACTTACTGAAGTGTAAATGACTTCAGACTTTCAAAGTACAAATAAAATTAACACCTGTTTCTAAACAAATCTATTTTCCAATTAATAAAAATCTGTGTTTAGCTTATTAAAAAAAAAAAAAAGTATTTGAGAGAATCAAAGTAGTTTTAAGCTACCAAATGGATGTTGAGTCCTGTAAGTTTCCCCTCTCTGGAGCTCCTTCTGATTTTCAGACTCTCTGAGACTGAAGAAGCGCCAAAATGTTCAGATTTGGAAATAAATGCAGACAAAAGACTTCCAGATAAATGGCTTCTCTACCTTTGAAGTTGTCACAGTTTTCACATCTCAGGCAAAGGGTATACTTTTCACCAGGTGGATCAGAAGCAGTTTCACCTTCCGCTTTATAAATCTCTGCTCAAAAAACACATGCTACCTACTGTCAGAAGCATCTTTTACTAGAATAAGACTCCTCTGAAATTATTAATTCCAACAAGTCAAGTTCACACCTTCCTCAGATTAAAAAACAAGAATTAAACTGGCATCTGGGAAGACCAAGAAGTCTCTCATATTCCCAAGACAGCAGGCCACAACCTTCTCATGTTCAGCCTTCACTCACACTCACATGTCCCCTCATCTCCTTCTTCCTCCTGCACATCTTGGTTTCAGCTGAGTCCTGCAAGGTGGCTTCCTCCAGTCGCCTGCATGATTTCCTAATTTGCCCACAGAGGATCTACTCAGTGCATGGCTTTGGGAGCACAAAATGCACCAAAATGAAAATCTCACCCTTCTATTTATCAAAAAGAACTGTGAAAAACCATGGAAAGCTCAAAATTTGAACTTTACAGAACTAAGTATAGCAAAAACATTGCAAACTTCCTATACCAATACTAACTCCCTTTTCATTGGTGGGACAAACGAGTTACTAAGCCACTAAAAGACTTGTCGAGAGTAGTGTACATGTCCCTAACAAAGACACAAGGAGCAGCCAGCTGTCTTGGAAGGTAAAGCTCAGTATTATCACATGAGCCCCATTACCCCTCAGCGTAACTCCCACATAACAGAGGCTTCCTCCTTGAGGAGGCAACGTATGGGAGATCATACAGTCTCCTTGCTGGTGCTGTCTTATGCTGGACTGAAACACAGCTTGAGGCTACCTCAAGCTGTGAAACACCTCTGAACACTTTCTGAGCTACCATTTCACTTTTCATGACCCTCAACAACTTGAACCATCTCTGCTTTCACCAGTGCCATGAGCTTTTGTTTGTGTTTAGTTCCAGGCATCATCCTCCCTGGGCATATATGGTTTTGAAACACACTGTGCAGCACCAAACTGTTCCTCTCCAAGTCTTTGGCATGCTCTGATAACGCTACCTAAGCACAGACAGACTCCTCAGCTCTGAGTGTCCTTAAGAATACACAGGCCCAGACATTTTCAGTGCAGAAAAAAATGTGTACAAAGGGCACATTTCCAGTCCTTTAAAGTATAACAGAGGTAACCAAATTTAATTGAGAAAGCTGCCTCATGCACAAGCTAACACATCAGAAGCCATTCTGTCTTGTCACACACCTCCAAGGTATCTTCTTTAAAAGGACAGTTCTGTGTCACAACAAAGGATGAGAAGGAATCGTGGCAATAAGATGAGTGAAGGAAGCACACTTCCTAGTGCACGTCCAACTGGGTTATAGGTTTCCATGGGCAAAAACACACCAGGACTTCTCTCCAGCTAAGGAAAGTCATACGTCAGCCACAAACCCAGGACAGTGCAACAAATGTGCAAGAGTAAATTGTACATCTCATTCCCAATGTTTTATAAAAAGATACGTGCATGTTTTAGCTTGTTTTCGTACTCGTCCAAACCTCAGTCACTCAACACAGCTTCAAAATGCATTAGTCTGCACCTTAACTACATTAACTTGTCCAGTGCAACATGTCCACCAGCACAGCCATAAAGACCAACACTTTCAAACATGAGCACAGAAATTTCTGCAGCAATTATAGGAACCGCTAAGTTTTTTGTTGGTCCTTCAAAAAATTAAGGTGTATGCTCCCTAGTGCCAGACATGACTGATTTATCCTGCCACACACACAAGACATCTGACCTGTCAGACATGCATGTAAGAGTCTCTAGTGTTTCAGTAGATCTTTTACAATTCTTTACTCAGTCTCATACTGAAAGCAACTTTCATAGAGACTGTAGTAAACATTCCTTCATAATGATACCTGTCAACTTTGAGGTTGATTTATTCTATCATTGCAAGTCTAATACAATTCAATGTTAGATAAAAATGCTTTACAGAGCTCACTTCATGGAACAGTTTGACACCCCCAAAAATTCTCTAGTATGATGGACAGTATACATACCATTTCTCTCCTGCCTTCATCTTTCTCTTGAAGTTTCAGATGAGCAGATACCTGGAATGCAATACAATGGAATTTGATTTTGAATTGTCTAAAGTGCAACGACCAGTTACAGTGGATGTCTCAGACACAGCATCCCAATGTACTATTAAAAAAACTTCCTTCAACCCAGTCTGGAAAATTTAAGTTGAACTGTACGTCCAAATCACAAGCATCACATATTCCTGTGCCATAGGTAACTGAGTACAGTCTGATAAAGCAATCACTCAAGCATCTGACAAAAAGCATATTAGAAAGGCAGGCCATTCTGCAAGTCAAAGAGCTTGAGAGGAAGATGACAGAATCATGTTTTTTGCACAGCCACCAACTTCTCAGGCAACACTAGAATCACAGTTTATTTGTGCTTCACCCACATCATAAGGGTAACCAAACTCTGCCATTCTCCAGGATGTGAACAAGTGAGTACATAAATAAATAATTTTGCAGAAGATGTAATCTGCTGTCTTAAGAAGCAGCTCCACAAAAGATTATGATTAACCCTTATTAGAAGTAATTAAACTGTTAAGTAATTATTTTTGCCAGAGACTTGATTGATTAATTTAGATAACAAGTATCATATCATCTGGGCCCAATTCTACAAAAGTGGTCCTACAGGATTCTGACTACGATGTTCAAGTAAACAAAATAGAATAAAAACATCCTCACAGAGAAAAGCCTTTGCAGAAAAGGAGCCATATAAAAACCACCGTGATTTCTTCTGGCCTTGAAATTTGTGAAGTGATGCTGGCATACAGTATGAGCAACCTTAGCCTTATTTTGATAACATCCTCTGAGAAACACTGGCTTGTTTCTCAAACTAAGTAACAGGTGCTTCTAGACCAATTGGTCCAGCTGGCAATTAGTAAACTTCTTGATGCTATGAAAAACTGTAAGAAGAATTTACATTGTCTATAAATCTTGGGATTATTCTTTCTGTTGTTTTCCTGTGAAGAACTGGAAGAGATATTATAACAATGCCTTTATTAAAGAAAAGGCACAAAAGAGCAGATATAGCAGAGAAACCACGCTGAAGTCAAACCAGCACTTTGCTATTTGTCAGGACATAGAAGATGGGGAGAAAAGGAGAGAGACAAGGTTTCTCATCCACCATCCAGTAAAAAAGACTGTCCCTAAAAAGGCTCATTCTGTGCAGAATTTCAGGTTCCATTGCCTAGGAAGTCTAAGGAGTAGAGCCTTACTTCTTCTTCCAATGCTGGCCATAAATTGAAAATGATAAAGCTAAAGAAGCTCAGACAATCCCTACAAGGATAAGCCTGAAATGGAATTCAAGGCATCATCAAAGTCTAAGCACTTTCATGGATTGGGATCAAACAGAGGTAACAGCTCATGGCATTACCTGAAGTAAGAACATGTGCACACAGATTTTTCCATTTTCTCCTGCCTGAGTGAGAAACAAAACTCACCATCATAGCTTCCTGGACAGTCAGATGAGGAAGGAGCATGTCATCTTGCATGATGTAGCAGGAGACTTTGCGAAAAGAACGCAGGTCACGAGGCTGTCCATTGATGAGAATTTCTCCTTTCATTCCTGTCTCTCTGAAATGAACCAACAAAATAACCAGGGGTAAATCCTGCCTTCACTTGTACTGCCACAGACCTCAGTAAGTGGAAGCCTTAGGTAATTACTGTCCACTGCAGAATAAACCTGATACAGTGGATAGAAAATAATTTATGCTTTCTTTCATAAAAGGCTTCATGCGACTTAGCTGAAAATTTTACTCAAAGTTAATAAAAAGTCTGTGCTGTGTTATACGTATGTCTGAAAAAGTATCAAGCCATTAAAATGATTTTTTCATGCTACTTATGCCCTGCGAACACAGGTACACTTGGTATTTGGCCATACAACAGGGGATTCAGGCAGATGAACCACAACAACTTCACACATTGCACTTCTGTCAAGAAGACATCAACATTGTAAAAATGGTGACTAAAAAGGGTCATTTTTTTCAAGTATTTATAAAATGTGATTTTAAAAAAATATCACAAATATTAGGCACTGAGTCAATTTGTTACACAGCTAGAACAGAGGCTTTCTTTTGTGTTTTGGACTTCAAATTGCTTCCTGTTTTTGGATCAGACTTGTTAACAGACAAATCCTAAATGACCAGAACAGGACAAACAGTAAAAAAATACAAGCAGTAAGAATCTAATTAAAAATCTGTGAAATACCTGTTTTCTACAAACACTGTGTAAGATTTCTTCTCATCTCCAAGGAGCCATCAGGCTATGTGATCGTATCTTACTTAGGATTTTCATTGTTACTGACCTGTATCCTGCCAGAATGTTCATAAGTGTTGACTTCCCAGCTCCTGAAGGACCCATAATTGCAACAAGTTCTCCACTGCTGAACTTGCCTGAAATTCCTTTCAAAAGGGTCTTATAACCTGAAAGATGAAAGAAAAGTTCACTGAACCCTTCACAATCAGGCCTGGGGAGCAATGAAAGCTCATTTCCACTGAACAATAATGACAAATAAGCATTAGCAGGTACCTACTGGGAAGCTGATGCTGAGATCAGCACACTGCAATAACTATCAAAGCCAAGTTCTGAGTGGAAGCAGCAGCCTCCTCCCACTATGCAAGTAGTATGGTGGGATTACAGGATCACACACTCTTGATTCTCTCTAAGAAAATTTTCAAACAGGGCCAAGAAGCCTTTCTGCCATTTTCTAAGTGCCTTCTCAGAATATTTTACTAGGGTGCTGGCATCTCCATTAAAATAACTAATATTCCACAGCTAATGTAACTCCACTGCCTTGGAGCAGATTGCTCTCCAATCACTGCAGCTTCAGTGCCAAAACTCTGCCCTCTTGTCAAAACAACAACTTCTTGAGTCATATATCAAAGGCAAAGCCCTATGCTTTTGTTCATTCCCCACTAAAAGGTATATGACAAGAAACACAGCAAAAGGAGACATGCAGGAAAAGACAAACCTGCTTCATTCTCTTACTTTAACGACTCTTATCAAAAGAACTCTGAAGGCTTGTCTAGGCAGGGAGACTGGCCACAATAACTCTGTAAAAATGATACCTAGGGAAATACTTATTCCAGATTGTGAACATGTACAGTTTTTTTCTCATTTAGATTAATCCACTTCAGAAGATCAGGCCACAACAATTATGCCCTCAGGCAAAACTGTACTAGAATAACCACAACACCAACTTCAAATTTCTCACCTTATTCCTGAGTAAATTACCTTTATCAATAAACCTTAATGTAAACCCAAAACTCCATGTTACTCTAGGTGTAAACACACTGGATTACAATGAGAATCCCAGATCTGGATTTAGTTACATCCATCTTGTCCTGCATGATTCCCATTTAAAGGCATAAGGACTGGGTGGGGAGGGTGGAGAGAGCCCTGACCAAGATTTAAACTTTTCAAGATTTCTTTCCGTTTTATGTTTTTACTTGCTTACTTTATTTTATTTACCAGTGCTGTTAGTTAAAACTTTTAATAATAATAAAAAGTTAAGTAAGGTGTCAAAGAACTATCTCATATGTTGAAAATGTTTCTGTAATTAAATTACAACCAAAACAGTGCTGGAATTTGGCAATCCATTTTGCCACACTGGTGCATATGCAAGCAGCATTTATATGCCACATGTAAACTATCCCAGTCCTGTGATTATCATTAGCATAGGCTGCAGCTGGAATGTTGAAATGCTGTAAAAAAATCACATTGTCTGCAAGCTCCTAGAAAATGAATGGTGGGTTATCTTCTTCTGATTTCTCTTTCTTCCTAATTCTGTAATTTCTTGTTTTCCTTTTATCCCTGCTTAGCATTCTCTTTAAATTTTCTTCTTCACTCTAGTCTCAGTTCACACTCTTTCAATGCCACAGAGAGCAAACTTTTGCACCAAATACATTAATGTCATGCTACCACAGCATCTCCCAAATCCACAGCAAATACTCTTCTCTGAGCATTCCCCAGCCCAGGAGGAAAGAGGTAGCCAAACAACCTCTCTCTAGAAATACCTGACCCTATTGTTTGCATGGCAAATGTCTTAGAAAATATAACTGACCAAATGTATCAAAATAATAGTTTTCTCGAGTGCCTTTTTTTAAACAGGCCAGTAAATTTTCACTAAAATCTTGTCCTGGACCTGAATGACTTCTTTGGAAGTTACAAGATACCACGGGTATCTTGTCTGTTTATGTCACAAGTCCTAAGAACAAAAGCAAAGACAATCTATCATATGAAACAGGTATTTCAAAGGGAGAAATCCGTGGCACACTGACAAGGTCAATGGTGGCACCTCAAGCCAATGTCACCATCCAAACCAGCATTTGAAGGAAAAGTGCAAGGAAGAAACCAGACTTTTCAATCATAACAATATTTACTACATGGGATATATAGAGACAAAATCCTTCACGCTACCCCTTAAGTGTAATGAGAACTAGCTACCTCCCAAGTCTATTAAATTTGTAAAGCACTCAAACATCAGGCTATACCACCAATTATTTTTATTATGCACCCACCCACTACACACAAGTTAGCCGCAGCTAGGAAACTCCTTCTCACACTGGAAAAAGCTGGCCAAGTTGGCCTGTCATTAACTTCCACTAGGACAGGATTTCTTTCTCCAGGTCCCACATGTAGTGCACGGGGTAAAGTACTTGTCAGTGACTGTTCCTACTCCCTGTCTGTCCTGCAAAGCAGTTCAATGTGACAGAACATCACATGGCAACTCCATTACAACAACTTCTATTGTTCTCCAGATTTCCAGGGTAAAGGGTTCTTACCAGACTTTTGGAGCAGTCAGCTCATCATGAGTTTCAAGATCAGGACAGTAAATATTTTACAAACTTACAGGGGTGCATAAAGAACATGTACTTCCATGAATACTGAGGGAGGTACAACCTAAAATACACACTCGTTGTCTGAAAACATCTATCAGCACACATACCATTACCTAAAACTGAAGCCTTTCCCCTCACTACAGGATTGTGAGATTTACCATTACTTCCATTAAAGTCACTTTTCCAAATGTAATTTCACAAATTATAATCAGTTTACCTTTAATTGCAGTACCTGACCCGTCATTAGCTGCACTTTTTTCTGCCCCTATGATAGAGATTTCCGTTTTTAGTATCCTGCATGCAGTGTTACATCAGAGCACAATGTATCTCTGCAACTCATTTGCAAAACAGTAGAGGAACATAATTTAAGAAGAAATAGAAAAAAATGAATTTTAGATCAGGATCCCAATCATTGGCGATATTATATTGCTACAAACTCAAAACCATCTCTTCTTTTGACTGGAAGTACATAAGAAGCCCTTCTATTACAAAGGTTAATTTAGCAAACCCACAAAAAGATTCGACACTGTAGCAGTAGCATGGTGCCCACTATAATCCTTTTTAAGGAATTAAAGTCCATAAGTAACTCCAGTCTTCGCTTTCAGAATATTGAGGCTAATCTTTAACTGAATCAGTTGACCTAAAACTCCTATATTGGGCCACATGTCTTTCATAAGAAACAGATTACCTATTTGGAGGGGACTGTATTCTTACAGTACAGGGACTGTTTCATATCCATCTGCTGTGTATTAGGAATTTCTGACCACCTTCAATTCTGGTTTATCTGATCCACCTCATTTTCCTTAGGCCACAGGTTCATGATTCGTGCAGCAAGGGGTTTTGGTCCCCCAGAGTTTAATGAAAGGCTGAACCTCAAAGAGAACTCACCCCAAGACAGATGCATACTACAGGGCATTCAGTTTGAGCACCACAGCAGCTGTGCCCTTTTGGACTCAACTTAAATCAAGACCAAGTTTAGCATTGCAATTTTCAGGCATTTGTCTTTAAACTGTTTTGATTTCCAATGGAAAATAACTTGGATTGTTTCAGTTTTCCTGTGTCCCCTCCTGGAGTTACTGCAATGTCACCCTTAAAAATACATCTAGGAGCTGATGTCCCTAAATTTGGAATCCAAACACTGGTTTTCAAAAACTACTTAAAATACCAATTTGTCAACAGAACATTAATAAATCATCACCAACCAGAACAAGCACTCAGCAACTTTCTCATTCCAACCCACTAAAAATAGAACACAAAAAGTAAGAAATCAAAACTGAAACAGAAAATTCAAGTAATGCAAATTTTTTTGGTCTTAATTTCACCCCACATTACATTTCAGAACTCAACTGCTTGTCCCGAGAAGCAAAATGTGTTTTGTTTTTCCATGTTAGGATTTCCCATGGAAAGTAAATTCCAGGCACAGTGATATTAGACCAGACTCACAACCAGAAACACATGACTGGCCTGAACAGAGATCCCCATTCAAGAGGTGGATTTCCCTGAATACCTGGCTGCAGTCCAAAGCCCACAGCAGCCCCTTGTTTCATGAACTGGTGACAAGGGTGACCTCTTGTCTTTGATGAAGATGCTAAGGGAGCTCTTGTTGCTCAAGTCACCAAAATTTTTGCTAATGGAGTCAGCAAGGGAGAAACATGTTGATGGTTTTATTTGCTTCCTCACAGATTTTACAAGGATTTCTGTGAAGATGTGGCTTTACCATTCTCACAAAAATTGCATTTAATCTGGAAAGCAGCAAAACATCCCTTCCTCATACTTAAGGTAGGAGTGCATACTTCAGAATGTGTCTGAACAGACATCAAAAAATCCAACCTAAAACTCACTCCTACCCTTACAGTGAATTTCTTCAGGTAAATACTTGTTTGTGACTAAAATGCTTCATTCATTTGCATTTCATTGCTGGTAAAATATCATTTGTTACTCAGAGACATGTCACACAGACTCCTAGAAGTTTCTATGTGTTGTAGCCTAATTCTGCACCCACAAATAGGCACTGTGAGCCAGTCTCAGGTTAGCACAGCCAGCTTTCCCTGCTCGCTGCAACTGGAACAGGATTTGCCCTTCCCAATATATCTGAACTGTTTCTCTTTCATCACAAGCTCTTCTGAAGGAAGGAAATAGCTGCAAGTACCACTGGCCTGAAACTGCTCAAAAGTTTCTCAGAAAATTCACTATAGCAAATAGTAGTATCAGATATTTCAACTCAAACACCACAAAATAAGCAGCATTTGGCACTTCAGTGTCAAAACCAGACATTACAATCTGCTCTTTCCACACCCTTTACCTGCAGCCAGATAGAAGTGCACAATTTCCTTATTAAAAAAAAAATTTACACAAGGACTGTATTTATATGTCTTTTTGTGGTGCTTTTTAAATTGTTAAATCATGATGAGAAACCACAGCTATTTCTTGGCACTGTATACTGACCCTGTTCCATTTAAGAAACACCATTGCATTTTCCTATTCTAAAATTTATGGGTTTATCCCTTATCTCATTTCCTCTTGCTTCAATCAAAAAAAAAAAAAAAAAGACAAAGTCCAGGGAATTCTCCAACACAAAACCTGAAATGTGCAGAGCTAAATAATTGGGGAACCCCGATGAATGAGCCTTGTGTGTGGTTTGCTGAACGCCAGTCCGTTTACTG
>JAVJGJ010020153.1:0-15681 GCA_035590215.1 Microhierax caerulescens
GGGGTGGTGCGCGGGGCTGGGGGGGGGGGAAGGTAGCCGCTGCGGAAAGATCAGAAACCCAGATTAACAAGACAGGAGCAGGGAAGGAAATACAATGTAGCATAGACAAGTGAGATATTTAAAACCTAATAACATTCCAAGAGTAAATGGCAGAGGTAATTTACTCATACATTTGTAATGTTTTAATACTAAGAAATGACACTAGTGAAATTTCTTTCTTATTCTTCTTTTTCCTTGTTTCTTCTAAAAAATAATACTGTTCACCCCTCTAGTTCATATTATCCCTTATTGCTTACTGTTCTAATGAAGCATAAGAACTTAGAAGAAACATAAATTTTACTGATTATTATCATTATTTATAGATGTGATGAATTCAAATACGAAATGAATACTGAATACAGTAAATGTTAAATTAATAGTAAGCTATTTAAATCAATGTTTTTAAAAACAGAATGTTATTTGAGGATCCAGGTCTCTGGTTTGAAAATGCTCCTAAATACTTGGGTCAAAAGTGATCATCAGGTGTTTAAAAGTATTTTTGAAAGAATCATATTGCCATATATATTGAATTTTGAAATATGTTCTACTAGCAGGCTGATAATATTTTTAAATTTTATAAATGTTTTGAAAAATAAAAATCTAATCTTTCCTTTTCCATCTCAGACATCAGTGAAAATGCAAAGATTGACTTTCAGATAAAGTTATGGAAATACTCCTTTCTCAGTCCCCGTCTGCTATTGACAGAGGACCAAAACTCCAAGCCATCCTCAACCATACCATCTACTTTCAAATTACCACGTGTTTATTTAGTACATATCTGTTCTTCTGCCTGTTTTCCATTGCTCTGCTTTTTTTCCTGTTCCACCATCTGACCTCCTTATCCCTGTTATTTGCAAAGAATATTTGCTATATCTGCTACTTTTCTACATGTTTGCCTTCTGCATACTGTTTTGGTTGGCAACTATTACAGAGAATATGAGAGTAAGGTACCACTTCAAGAACTAAATAACTTCAAAAAGTCATCATCCACTTTATACAGTTTCTAAAGAAGCAAAAGGATTTTTATTGTATAAAGGAAATTACTTGAAAGTTGTTTTCACTATCTCAAGGGTTTTCCTCCTGTTTAGAATCTTATCCTGCTTTTCTTCTGTCACGTCTATTTAATGGATTAAAGAGTGGAAAGGTACTGATTGAAAACTTCATTCTGTTCTTTACCAGAAATCACAATATCTCACAGTGCTTTCCACAGCTGTAAGCTGACAGATACTACTGTATCTATGGTGTTCTTGTTTACATATTGCAAATTACCTCCCCTGAGAAAAGAGCTCCTCTAATCAGAATGAACAATTTACACTGAACGTCTGCTCTTGCTCTCTTTCCTCTTAAAACTAATCTACTTATTTAAGTGTGCTGAAGTACAATTGCATTGGGTGTAGTTGGCAAGGTTTTGGCAGCAGGGTGGGTGGGCTGCAGGGGCCTCTGTGAGAAGAGGTTGGGGCTACCCCACGTGGGATAGAGCTGGTTCCAGCCAGCTCCAAAGGATCCACCACAGGGCATGGCTGAACCCCTCAGACATGGCTGTGGCTTAGAAAACCTATTTAGGAATGGGCAAAACATTGCACAAGCAGTGAGGCATGAATTAAAAAAAAAAATATGAGAAGCAACCATGTGAACATCAAGGTCAGAAAACAAGGAGGGGGACAAGGTACTCCAGGCGCTGCAGCAGAGATTGCTCTGAAGCCCATGGAGAAAAGTATGGTGGAGCAGGTGGATATTTCCTGAAAGAAGTTGCAGCCTGTGGAGAGCCCATGAAGGAGCAAGTTCTCCTGGCAGAAGCTGCAGTCAATGGAGGCTTATTCTTCAAGGTTATCCTGCAGAACTGCACCTCCTGGAAAGGACCCTTCACTGGAGCAGGGAAAAAATGTGAGAAAGAGGGAGTGCCAAAGAGGAACAGTTATGAACTGACAACAACCCCACCATTCCTGTCTCCTCTGTGCCTCTCAGGGCAGGGTAGGTAGAGGTGAAGAAATTGGGAATGAAGGAGTAAAGTAAAGGAAAAAATGGTGGGGATAGGGAAAGCTGTTTTAGTTTGTCTCTCACCATCCAGCTCTATTTTAATTAGAAATAAATTAATCTATTCTTTTCCAAGTCAAGCCTGTTTTACCCCAGAGGTAAGTGACCTCAATGTATTTATCTTGACCAACAAGCTTTTTAATCTTATTTTCTCCTCCCTGTCCTGTTAGTATTTTAAAGCAGTTATAGTCTTGAAAAACTTCCAGTATTTGGGTAAGAATCCAAAACTTTTTTTTTTTTTTTCTTCCCCCTTGAGTAGTGGCATTTGTCTTCCCAAGCAACCATTGGCTGAACATCTGTCTGCTACTGGAAAGTAGTGGATGAATTCCTTGGTTTGCATTGCTTGAGCACACGCTTCTTGCTTTAGCTGTTAAACTGTCTTTATCTCAACTAATGAGCTTTGTTACTTTTACCCTCCCAATTGCCCTCCTCATCCCACCATGGAGGGAGTGAGCAAGCGACTCTGTGGTGCTTAGCTGCCTGCCAGGGCTAAACCACAAAAACTTCACATATCAATTATTATAATTTTTCAAAATGCTTATTTCAAGTACATATTTATTTTTCAACAAATGAGATAAGGTTCATGTCACTACCTTCGAAGATCTAGTACTTTGCTGTCTTAGTAGTCATTTATGTTCCTTTTATAATTTGTGGAAGGAAATAGGCATTGTCATATGGCAGTTTGTCCTTCCTAAAGCATTAGATAATTTACCTTCCTCATTTACCTCTTTTCTCCCTTTAAGTATAATGGGAATCTGAATAATTAATTTAAACTTAACTGCTCAATGTGAAATGTTGTATGAAATCAAACAATACAATATGCTACATGCATTAATTTTGGTAAAGGAAAGGAAGAGCTAGATCCAATGACTGTGGAGCTGTAGCTATGAACATGGTTAGCTTATTTTATATAATTATACTATATTGAAAGATGAAATCAGAGATTAATTTCTAAACTACCCATGGAGTGCTTGAAGAGAACGGTGCAATTTTGGTTGGGATTTCCACAGTGCACTATACAAAAAGACAGCTGGAACTAAGGAATTACTGGGATCCAGTATTTTCCACTCAAGCAGAAGTAGGAATCAAATCTGTGTCTACTTTCAGATGAGTACTCTGACTCCTCAACAAGAAAATAAAAAGAAATTACATTTAAATGCAGCAGTATTTTGTCCAAAGCTCTGTTTGGTAAGCATGCTCTAAGAATGCCTGCCAGATTAAGTGCATAATGTGTCTAAATACATTTCTCTTTTCTGAACACATTTGCGGCTTGAGTCTTTTCAGAATTCTTTGTTGTTTGGTTTTTGAAGCAAAGGAACATTTAGATACCCCAGAAACATCACACCCCTAGGTGTCTGCAGACTATCAAGATTTCGAGGCCAGGTAATGACTGTACACTTTGTTTTCAGGACTGTCTCTTAGGTGTGCATACCTACAATTCCATTTTAATGTCTTCTAGAGAGGCACATAACATTTTCCAATGAGACATAAAATAATAAGTTACATGCTCAAATCAGATAATACCTAATGTAAAACAATCTATTTGGAATTTTCTTATTTTTTACTCTTTTCCTTTTCTTTTTTTTCTATCATTTTTCTGTAGCTGAATATGGTACAATTAATCCTACGCCCTTAGACCACAGGCATGCTGCCTCATGTTCATGAAAATACCCTGGAAGAAACTGCATTCTAAACCATCAAGTATTTCTATTTTTTAATAAAAATATTGCTGAATCAGAAGAAATTAGGGTGGGGTGTTTTGGGGTTTTTTTGGTTGGTTTTTTGTTTGTTTTTTTTTTTCTTTAAGTGGTCCCAGAGGAATTTATCTTCTTTAAATTTCCTGTTAGGTTTAGTTTTGCATCTGAATATACTGAACATTTGTCACAGACTAACCATGATTTCTCTATGTGTAATTATTCTTTTCTAGGAAAAGTTATGACTGTTTCCAGAATTTGTATAATGTCTTTATCTTCATAAAAGCAGACACCAATAATATTTTTTATTAGTATTTGCTGCTTTTAGAAATAAATAACCCTGTATGTGATGACAAACCTAAATCTCTTATAATTGCAATTTATTTAGAATTTTAATATTATTTGATTGTCTTAATAACTTTACCTGTCATCTGTGTATACTTACAGTAAAGTGAAAAAATAATTTCAAATATACTGTTGTATCCAGTAGCCTATAACTCATTAACTTTTTTCTGCAAAGATACTTGATTTTGCATACAAATACATAAACATAAGCATTAGCAAATACATATACTTATGTGTGTATATGAATATACACACATAACATATAAATATATCTTCCCAGTTACACTTTCCATTAAAACATCCCTTCCTCACCCTTTACTTCCTAAGACCCATTTCCATTGTGGCACAGTAATATGTCACTTCTTAAACTTTTTCTCTTGACATTGGCCCAATATTACACTTAGTTTTTACATGACATTTAAATCTCAGTTTAAAAAAAAATATATATATATCTATATATATATATGTGCAAGTCTAAATGTTATTTTGTTCTGTTCTTCAGTATTGGCTAGCAATTCATTACCTTTAAACCCCCTTAAATTATTCCATAGATTATTCTGAAAATTATCTTAATTGTCCCCTCTGGTGAGTTAATTTTTTCATTAAATTTACATTTAATTTAAAATAGTTCTTCTTATACATAGCTATTTATAGTCTTTATGTTAAAAGTTAAATGTTATTTCCCACAGTAATGAATTATTTCATATGTTAATTATACTTTGTTAATATTTCTTAATATGTCTCAAACCCTTTCAACCTTTTCTTTCCAATATTTCACAATCCAATTATAGCATCCATTACAGAAAAAAAAAATAAAAAAGTCAACTTATTGGAAGAGAGAAAAATATTTTCCAGTTTATTTGCACAGCTGTGATGGAATTCAGAAGGTGTGGTATACATTTACTTTAACACACTTTGAATGTATTTATCTGTTGCTTCCGATACCCATTTCATTACATTCATGTTCATAGGCTGGAGGCAGGGGCAGTGCTTTCCTTAGATTTGCGTGCCCTGTGTATTTGCCTACTCCTAATGTGTCAAGGATATATTTGGCTATGAATTTTACGTTTATTTTCTTCTGGCAGCTTAGAAGTTTCTATTTGACTAGCATGTAGTTTTAACTAATTGCTAGTTCTATGGGAGTTTAAAATTATTTTTTTAGGTAATAAGCATAGCTTTATTTTGTGTTTTCCAATTCTTTTTTCCATCCACGTACAGGGTTACCTCAGATGTTTGTTTTCAACTTTTATTCCATTTTACATAAATGTCAGGCTTCATTTCACCTTTTTCTTCACTGTGTGAAACTTTCTGTTACTTGTTTGTCTTGCAAATTCCTGTTACTTGTTTGCAAATGCTCTGTTTCAATGTAGGTGAATTTTTTGGGTTGTTTTTTTTTTTGTTTGGTTGGGGTTTGGGTTTTTTTGGGTTTTTTGTTTGTTTGTTTCGTTTTTGTTTTTTTTTTTTTGAGGGGGGGAGGTATTTGTTTGTGTGGTTTTAATTACTAACTTTCCCATAGACATCTTGTCTTGAAGGGGTACAGAATTGCCCAAGAGATGAGATGATATATAATTTTTCATGTAACTTGTTACTTTTGCTGTCATCATTTATACATGGTTTCATTTAAAGTGATACAGGGATTAGATTGTATTTGACAAAAGGCATGTATCTACAGCTGTAGTTGTCTAAAATTAGGTGAAACTAATTTCACCAAGGTCTTCTGACACTGGTTTGCTCCCTTTCGATTCTTACCTGCAGGGCTTTCACTTTTACTTGCTGCCACAAAGTCCTAATTCTGATGTAAAACATCTGTGGAAACAGTACTTAATACCCACTTACATAGTTTTTAAAACAGAAAAGCCCTTCTGGGTTTTTTTCTTTCTTTCCTCCTTTTGAGAGTAAGGGATTTTGGTTTGGTTTGGTTTTCTACCAGGCATATTCTCTTATTCTTTAGAAAGATATTGTCAATAACTATGCATAATATGGAAATTTTGGTTTTGACACAGGTTGGTTATGACATGTATGAGGTCCACTTCAAATGTTTAACATATTTTTCAACAATCAGTCACATTTTGAACTACAAAACCCAAACAAAATAACCTTCTGTTTCTAGCAATGAACAGGTTTTCATGCAGAAATAAAGATAATGAACCATATGAAAAGAAAATACAAAGTAAGCTCTTCATTATTAAATTTGATACAGTAGCAAACTATTCCAGTGTTTACAGTACTACTCTGCTGTGATTATTGGTTGATTGAAGTATTTTATGTCTCTTAGTAAGCAACTTCATCCCTTGCTGGTATTTTTCAATGCCATACACTACATAGAAGTTTTCCTTAAAATTCTGAAAACTGGGATAGCTAGGTTGCTCTTTTGCAGTCTCCCATTAGTGAGTCGCTTCATCTTGACATTCTGATAAGTATAAAATTCAAAGCATATGAAAAGGGTAAGCACAAATGACAAATTCATCAACATAACATTAAAAAAAAAAGCGACAAGCATTTTTTAGTGCTGTTGTTACTGCTTTCACATCTTACTAAACCACTCTTCCATTAGGGGGTAGCGATAGTCACAATCAAAGGAGCACAGAAGTGAGGTTCTTGGACTCTAAAGGTGTGTGAGACAGTGTTTTCACTGAGACTTCAGTGCAGTATTTTTTTCTCAGAGCAACTCATTCAGCATCCCGGGTTACAGGTAAATTTTTAGTCACAATAGGCATAAAGTGGGCTCAAGGACACCCACCTCTTCACAGCCTATCAGTAGTACAGATGGTCTTCAGTATTCTCTGGCAATCTGTAGGTGAAAGTGGAATCAGAGGCATGCTTCTATAAATTTAAAAGCAGAGGTTTGTTTTTTGTTAGAAAGTAACCAAAATGTAACAGATCCATGAGTGGCTTTCTCCAAACTACCTTTGTCCTTGGTTGAACACAAAGAGGTGACCCTATCTGCTTGTGTTCTTGCAATTTTGTTTGAAGTATAAATGAAATTTTGAAGTGTATGATGATTCTTTCACTTACTGCTTGTTTGTTCAGTCCTCGGGGCTGGGCGGGGGGGGGGGTGGGGGTGGTGGTGTTTGCCAGGTATGAACTTGATTCCTTTTAGAACATTTTAACCAACACTTCCATTCTCAAAGCTAGAAGGTAGAGACAGACAGATGCTTTCTGCTCAGTGGAGTTCTCAGTATATGAATACTTCAATGTTTTGTGGAACCTCTTTATTAGACAAATTCAGAGCATATTTTTAATGCAGGTGGCAAAAGTGCAATACAAAGTGAGTTCAAACACCAACATCCAGACAGGTCCTGCAATGTTTTAACTGCTACCCGTCAGCGTACATCCCACTAACCAACTAACAAAAAAAATCCTGTCCCTGGAAACCTTAGGGGTACAGAAAGAGGCTGGCTTTTGGTAACAGAACAGCACATTGTGTCCTCACAAAGACTCAAGGACTAGCAAGTTTCTTCCTTTTCTGCAGATGTCCTAAATGAACAGGGTACTGCAAAGTTTACTGTCCGGTCACCTCACGCTTGCATTGCTGCAAGCAAGAGGCAGAGTATAGGCCATCCTGCAGGGCCTTCTCCGGCACCTCAGTGCTAAGCCACTGCTTTGGAGGGAAGAGGAGACAGAAAGAAGTGGGACCATGAAAGCTAAGATAGGAAGTTGTCTCCAGGATACTCAGCAGGGATGATGTAAGATGCCAGACAGAAATCCTCTGTCCCCTGAGAGCCACTAATCCATGTTCCCAAGCAGTTATTTTCCTAGACACTGTCCAATGTTCCAGCCTCTGCTCCCCAATTATCAAGTTTCCATCCTCTAAGCAACAGCCACTTCTCTCACAACCCTTACAAAGCTGCCCTCTCTCTTCAACCGGTGTCTTAATTATTTGCAAAGTGACAAGCAGGCAATTGCCTTCTTTACTTCTACTTTCACTTCAAAACCTAAATCACCTGCCCCCCACCCACCCTGGGTTCTCCGACATCTACGCTGTTTCTACTGTTCTCTCAACAAGGCCTGCAAAGGCAGTAGACATACTTCAGAAGAAAAGAAATCACAGGCAAAACTGCCAGTCAAACCTTCAACCAACACACAGAAAAGTGAAAAAGAACATAAAGGGACATGCTTCCCAACAGTTCTACTTAATACTTTTAAATTCTTCTGTGACAGAAAATTGCAGATAATAAATCATTTTTTCTTTTTTTTTCAAGCATTTTTCAAGCTTTTTTAAATGTCTGTCATATGTCCTTGAGGCATTTCTTTCCCAGACTGAAGGACTGTAATCAGGCAACCCTTCCATGTTTTCTATAATTCTTACTGCTCTCACAGTTTTTTACTCCTCTGTCTTTATTGTAAGATGCAGTGAACAGCGCAGTTGGTACTGCAATAACATCCAAGCTTGATTTAGCACTTTGAGCTTCTAAAGTAATATTTTTTCTCCTTTTGAAAATGAATTTTATGTGCTATTTTATTTCAGAAAAAAATTTAGAATTGTATCATTCTTCCAAAAGTTTTCAGGATTACATTTGGGTTTGATTATCCAGAATTTTTATATTTTATGACATTATGCCTTCTTACCTCAAGAAATTCAAATATATATGCTTCTCTCATTATGCAGAAGAGCATTCAATCTTTTTGTGTTCTATCTCCTAAGCCATTAAGTCACAACGGTACTGACTTTACAGGAGAACTTATTATTTTTACTAGACAGTGGTGAAGTATTTTAAGTCTTTCATAGTGGAATTTATCAGTAGATTTTTGAAAAGGAAAATGTATTATGTAGAGCATCTGTCCAAATACTTCACATACTTAAGCACACTTTCAGAACCATAAATTTCTGCTGTAAAATGTATATTCTAAGTGTATATTAGCCTATGTGTCTATTTCTTCTGTTCTTCACTCCTGTTAATTCAGTTTATCTGTTATGAAACTCACATTTTCAGGTTTGTGGTTCCAAAGGCCAGTGCAAAAATTTTAACCCTATTTTCTAAGCTTATTCTGTCACCAGAATGGATTTAAGCAAGACACTACATATTACAAGTAGAGTTAAAAAGTTTCTTATTTCAATTCTTTAATTTTGTGGTGCTAAATATAATCTTGTTCTGATTCTTTGATACTTTATTGATTCTAAACCCCCTCCTACAAAAATTTGCCTGAGAATTTGATCATCAGACATTTCCCATCCTAACAATAGGTTTCAGGTACAAACTCGTTTGTACTTGCCTGCAATCAAAGCCGATTTTCTTTTTCTTCTATGGTCTTGAATTCTCCAGGTAGTTATTTCATACCTGATTCATACCACATCTACACGGTGTGTTCTCTGGCCATTTTGAGTTTCATTTTACACTTAGAAAGTTACTTATTTATATTTTTTTGACCTGCCTTTTTTTAAGAATTACATTTAATATCTGAAAATACATGTTCTTCTCTATGGTTCCATTTGGACATGATGCCTGCACTTTAAGTATGTAATTTGTTTCTAATAGGTATCTTCATTCTGTTATTTAAACATCAAAGTCCCATTTCTTATTTTAGGATTTTGTCTAATAGTATACATCTAATCTGAACCTTTAATATATTGTCTTTAAACACTCTCTACTGACTCTGAAAGAAATTTATACTTTTGAATTATTTTCTATTTATCGCTTTTTTCTATTAATTCTATGTATTTTCTCTTTTTAAAGGTAAATGTTACAGTGAATAATGAGTGTGATTTTCTTCCAGTGACAAGGAATTTGAGTACATTATGGCCACTAGTATAATGTGGTTTATAGCTGCAGATTTTTATACCAGATCCCTCACAGTACTTGGAAATCATCTAACGGTGGTCTCTGATTCCCTTAGCAGTTGCTTCATGAAGCAGACTTCTTTTAAAGACTCCAGAAATGCTTTCTCTTCTTCAGAGGCTGACACAACATTTATTTTGTACAAGAATAAAGTCTTTTGTCTGGATTATTATTTTTTTTTATATTAAATCCTTTATAATGGCTTTTAAGATTTCATGGTTGTTGTCCCATATTTCTTGGTGGATTGACAAAGCTCTAATATAATTCTTTCACCATAGAAGAAAAGAATAAATTTCAGGAAAATTCTGTACATCATAGTATTAGTTAACTTTCTAATCTTTGTCCTGTGATTAGCTTGAAACCTGGTCCTTCCATCTTCAGTAATAACTGAGTAGTATCTTGTACTGTAAGAAGTAGTAATGCCTATAGATAAAGCACTGAGTCTTATTGCCTCCATACTCTGTCTTTAAACTATTTTAAACAATAAACAAAAGTAAACAACACTTTTAATGCTTTCTTTGTTAGATTGTTTTAGGTTTATATGTAAACTTACTTTGTTATAGATATCTCACTATCTGGGAATATATTTCTAACCTGCTGTTTGGAAAATGGGGAAGAGAGAATTGTGATGATACTCTACAATTGTGAAAATCTTAATTTATATCACATTAATTATATTCTATTGCATTATATTTATCCTATTACATTATATTATATTACATTTCATTGTATTATGTATGAAAATAAGCATTCTATAATTTCATAAAATTACTAGTTCATACATAATTTTTTAAATGTAGAATATATACTTAACATACTATTTATATTAATGACAACAACAATCTGGTGATATAATGTTCTTAATGTTCTTATTCCTAGTTGAATTTGAGCTTAACGAGAAAGTAACTCTTAGTCATAGAGAAAACTTTGAAAGTAGATGCTTAGCTATGAGTAGAATGGCATCTCAAGCAGAAGTCGTGCTCAAGCAGACACTGAGGATCATTTAGTGGGACATTTTAAGGTTATGCACATAAGGTCTTAAGAACATAAGTATATGAAGGTTCTTAATACTGATTAGTCCTACAGTAAGCTTGAGTGAAGAGGAAAAATAAGAGAAAATTGTCAGGGAAACACACAAAAATATTTAAAAATATGCCAAACATATTTCTTTTTTACCTTTTGATAGTATTTACTTTAGATTAAGATGTATTTGTTTAATGGATGACAAATAGATTCAGAAACAGAATCTCAATTACCTGCCTCAAAATAGCTGATATCCTAAAGTATGTTAGTACTCATTTTGAGTTTTGTTTGATAGTCTGAAAGGACTTTGTGAAGCCTAACATGTAATTAGTTGATTTTGAGCTAAAATATCCTTTAACAGTAACACGTCTATAACATATTTTGAGATTCTGAATTGCATGTAATCTCAGACTGGTGATTATCTAACTATATACATATGAGAGGTAACCACTGAAATTTTCATGTCATATATCAAAGATTTGAGATGTATTGAAATTAATGAACAATTACGGTTTCCTAATTGCAGCCTCATTTCCTAAATATTCTTTTTTAATTTACATAAGACATAATTTTAGCTCTTTATGGTATAGTGATAATTTCCCTCTCCTGGTTATTAGATCTATAGCTCTGGCCAAAACCAAATACACTGAAAATGTGGTTACATGAACTAATAAATCTACACTACAAATTAGCAACTGTGATGTTAAAAATAGACATATTTTCTGCTGAAATTGCAAGGACCTTGAGGAACAGAAGCTGACACAACTGTTAGCACCAATGAATTCATGATAATCTTAGAATAATAGACTGCCATTATTACCTAGGGTGCTGCTGTGCTTTAACCCTGGCTGGCAAATTAAGCACCTCACAGCCGCTTGTTCATTCCACCCATGGTGGGATGGGAAGAGAAGTGGAAGGGTAAAAGTCAGAAACGTTGTGCATTGAGATGCAGACAGTTCAATAGGTAAAGCAAAATCTGTGAGCACACAAGCAAAGCAAAACAAGGAATTCTTTCACCACTGCCCATTGGCAAGTGAATGCTCAGCTTTCTACAGGAAAGCAGTGCTCCATCATGTGTAATGGTGACTTGGGAAGACAGAACACCATTACTCTGAATGTCCCCCCTCTTCCTTCTTCTTCCCCCTGCTTATTCTGAGCATAACATAATATGGTCTGGGATATCCTCTGGTCAGTTGGGGTCAGCTGTCCCAGCTTTGTCCCCTCCCAACTTGTTCTACACCCCCAGCCTGGTCACTGGTTGGGTGGTGCGAGAAGTAGAAAAGGTTTTGTCACTGTGTAAGCACTGCTCAGTAGTAGCAAAAGTGTCTCTATTATCAACACTGTTTTCATCACAAATCCAAAATATAGCCCCTTATAGTCACTATGAAGAAAATTAACTCTATCCCAGCCAAAACCAGGACAGATGCCAATACAGAAAATAATTTTAACTTTGAAATTACTTTCCTGAAGATGTCCTGAAATATGTTAAATGCTTCATGTATAAGAAAGGAAAGTAATCATGTTTCTAGATAAAAGGGATGAAGATTGTGTTTTCCGCAGAACAGATAATGTTTGTCAATGAAGCCCTTGATATACAAATGTCATTCAGAGACTACAGTAAAAGTGTCTTTTCAAAATTAAATTGATTGAATCTATTATATCATTTTGATTGGGAAAGTCTTCAAAGATGTTTATGTTGACTTTCTCATCTTCTCATATAGAGAAAGACCTAACTAGGTGAAATGGATTTTAAGGGGTTTTTGCAGAAGCAAATAATCAAATTGTGAAATAAAACATTCATAGTTATTGCAAAACCATTAGCAAGTCTGGGTTCATTTCCCCCTCTCTGGTCCTGGAAAAAATGTTAAGCTAAATTCACAAAATAATAGATTTGGCTCCCATCACTACCCCCATCTAGACCACTGGTCTCCAAACTGGTGTGCAGTCAAGGTGTACAGGATGATTCACTGGAGTTTAGGAAGAAAATATTAGAATTTCAATAGTACATATTATGCATTTATAATATGTAATGTATAATTTATAAATAAATATAAATATATTGAAGGGGTACACTTAAATATCATTTATAGGGGAAGATGATCAAAAAATTTTGGAGACCACTGAACTAAACTATCACCTGTGTTATGTTCAGGGTTTCCATTTCCTTCCATTAAAAAACAACAACAAAAAAACAATAATTAGGCCAAATTCAATCTGGTGGAAAGAGCAACAGACAAGACAAGCACCTAAACATGTCATTTTTCAACTGCTGAGCTGCCAGAACTGCAAGGGCATCTAAAGACAGGTATTTACATTTTAAATGAAAAAAGAAAAAAAAAGACAAAAAAAAAAACCCAAACAACCCAGTGGAATTGGCCGATATTGTGTTTCAAATTTACAAATTGAGATCCATGTGATCTTAAAGCTTCTTAAAAAGGATGTCAATATTGGTCCAATTTTTCTCTGATGCTTGAGTCGACATTCAAAGTCTTCAAAAGAGGTTTCAATTACTTTGTTTGAATGATTGATTAGTTGGTTAGCTCCTTATTTTATTTTACTGGTTTGGCTTTCCACCTTTGTCTTAAAATCAGAGTGAGATATATTAAGGAAAAAAGAAGTAAAAGGAAGAAGGGAACAATCATGTCATTCATTCATACCAATATGCTGGTCAAAATGTGCTAATGACACAGGTGGTGGTCAACCAGCAGAATCTCACAGTTATAGGAAGCAAAAAGCCAGAAATAATTTATCAATGCTGCAATCTTTTGTTTGTCAGAGAAATGAGCCATTCAGGTACCCAACAATGAGATTAGAAAACAAATAAACTCTATGTTTACCTTAGCTGCTACATCTTTCTGTAGTGTCAGAGTAATTACTTATGATTTTTTTCATTGTCTGTTTTTCAAAAGGAATCAAAATTCATCAGGCATGTATGAAAACAGAAATGTTGTGACCACGATTTTTAAGGCTGCATTTATGCCATCTTAAATGGAATGTTAAGTGGTTTTGTTCCAGGTAAATAATACCTTATTGGATTAATAAGGAGTCAGGGGTGTGTTTGGCATACTGAATCAAGATTAGTAACGTGAGTATTATCTGTTAATCCTATTAAAGAAAGTAATTATATATTATCAAGCAGATTACTAAGTATTAATAATTTCAATTCCTTTAATTTGCCCCGTAATGAAGGATGTTCAAGAATAAATGGTTTTGTAATTTTCTGCCCATTCTTGAAAAACATGCTTTTAAAGTATCATGTCTGAAGTAACATTCAGCACATCAAACCTCAGTAATTAAAACCTTTACAGAATAAAATTTAGAAGTTACAAAAGTAGATTGTTCATTAAGTTTTATACAAATAATGTATTAAGCTATTTCAATGTATTCTAATATAGTAAGTAGATAATATTATTTCACAAATTCTTTAATCTAGGAATTTCCCATGCTACGCCATGTTCTTCATTTATGGAAGCGAAAACCAGTCTTTTTTCACAGTTTTATAAACTGTAAACAAATGTACTCATGAGCATATTTTCCCCCACAATGCATGGGTTCTGTTGCATTTTAATAATTTGAATCATATCAAATATAGATAAATGTGAAGTGTCATCTGAGCAATAAACCACTAGTTATGTATCCTCATCTGAAACCTAACTGGACTATCAACAAGACTGATTATCCATAGTTATATTGTGATTAGTGTTTATTATAATCTGAAATTGATTAATATGCTTTTTTTATATATATATATTTAGTAGATGTTATCAGAAGAGGTGGGTTCTGATCACCACTTTCTGTTCCCATCCCTGAGTACATGTCTGCAGCACTAACTCTCCATTTAAGATGGCATAAATGCAGCCTTAAAAATCCTGGTCACAACATTTCTTTTTTTATACATGCCTGATGAATTCTGAAGGTACTTTGTGAATGACGAAATACTTTTTCTAAGGTCAGTTTGGGGTTTATTTTATTTATTTTCTAAGAAAAGATCAGGTTCCAACTTGAAGAAAAAAAAAAACAGTAATAAAAAAAGAAAACAATTTGGTATGACAGCTGTACCGATCTGGGGTATTACATGTCTGCGTGGTGCTTCCATCCTTCTATAGGCCAAATACGATTCGTCATCATCATATACCATAGCACTTTCACTCATAATGCATATTTCACCTTTTCCAAAAGGGAAGATGTGTTTGTTAGTTTGTTCTTTTAAATTGGTTTAACTAAGTAGTCCAGTTTAAATAACAGGAGGGTTAATAATCACAAACTGCATCTGATACAGATTACTTCAAAGACATGCTGATTTTTTTCTCTTTTTTTTAACTGATATATTCAGAACATAAAAATTTTAATGGACAAAAATGTTAGTGCAGCCTAATATATATTTCCTAATACATGTTTCATACATGTACACAGAACTGTGATTGATATTTTTAAAGGTTCTTTCCTCAGAAAACACACACACATAGTATATAGCACTTGTCAATAGATTATTTGCTATACAGTGAATACACTATACACAAGCATAAGCAAATCAAATTTGTACAAGGACGTGCTGGTCAGTAAGGACATTTAGACTCCATAAAGCATCACTTTAAATGCAATTTATCAGAACTATAGATAACACTACAACTATTCAAATGCTGGGAAAACGGATTTTTGCAGCATTTAACTGCATTAATTGAGCCTTCAGCCAGAGTTCATCATGCTGTGTAGATACCATCCACAGCAAGCTTACTTGACATTTTGGTCTCTTGAGCACTTAGAGCAGG
>JAVJGJ010020154.1:0-15605 GCA_035590215.1 Microhierax caerulescens
CACGACCCCGCCGCGGGGAGCCCCCGCCCCCCGCCCGGCTGGTGCCCCCCCCCCTCCTCCCCGCCCCGGTGCCCCGCGGGCCGGGCCCGGTGCCGCCGGCCCCTCTTCGACGCCGCCAACTTTTCCCCTCCGCGGGGGCGGGACGGCCCCGGCCGGGGGGGCTCAGCGGGGCCGGCCGTGCTCCTCCCCCCACCCCAGTAACCCTGTCCCAGCGCGAACCAGTGCGTCGGCTACGGAGCGCTCTGTCAGAGGGAAGGGTTTATCTGGGGCCTTAGTTCGGGTTATTTTCCAGCACACAGAAAGCCATATAGGAGGAGGGTGTCGGCTGAGTGGAGCAAAATTCTATTTGATGCTCCAGTATCTGAGTACAACGTGAACAATCGAAAACATCCTTAATGTGTCCCCTCATGCCTGGGAATTAACCACAGGCAGTAAATTTCTGACTTAACTACGAAATTCCTTCACTGATGCTCTTTTGAAACAGATCATTAACTTTTTAATGTATTTTCACCCAGTGACTTAATATAATGGATCTACCAAGGAGTCCAGGAACGCTAAACATAAATTCTTTTATTCTGAGAGCATGATGAGCAGGCACGGATATGAATGCAGGGAGTGAGGGATACATCTGATACCAGCAAGAATAGTAACTATTAGTATTATCTATTTCTGACACACTAAATACACTTCTACCATATTATCGCATCGTGGGCATGTTCTTACAATGGTACTTCAGGTGGGAGTCTGAATGGACAAGTAGAAAACTGACAACTCATCGACATTTCATCCTTAATTAGTCATTTTCTGCTGCATCACAAATGCCAACTACTTTATGAGTTATTTATAAATGAATATATTTAATGACATTAGAGGAGAAAAAGAAACATTTTTATTTCAAATCATAATCTAAGTTGATATGCAGTACTTTTAAATCCACAATAGTTATTTTAATCATGTGATGAGCTGTACTCTTGATTTCTCACATTAACAAATAATATCTCAATTAAATATTTGCTAATGTGCAAAACTTATATTGTACAGGTATAAAATATAGATGTCACTCTTCATAATTGTTCTATCACCAATAGAATGAATGAAGCATAATTCAATTTGTTCATTTCTATCAATATACAACACAGGAAAAAAAGCCCAAAGCTCCAAACATTGCCAACTAGTAAGGAACAAATCCTAGAAATAGATTATGCAACAAAAGACTCAGACTATAAGGGTAGAAACAAGGGGAAAAAAGCAACATGTTCTCAAAAAAGAAAATCTTTTTATGTTTGGGACCTGATGATACAAAAGAAACATTTTATTTCTGGAGAAGACGAAGCATAACTTAGTAATATAGTATATGACCAAATGTTTATTGTCAAGAACCAAGATACTATTAGAATTGTGAAATAAACAGCTTATCTCTAAACTAAGAGGTTGTTAGAAGATAACCCCTTACCGTCAACACAGGCAGGTCTTTCGAATTCCCACCTGTGTGGTAAATCCACAGAGTGATGAGCAGGGACACCTTCAGCCAGGTCAGGGTGCTCAGAGCCCTGCCTAGCCCGTACTTGTGTGTTCCCAGGGATGGGGCACGTACCACCTCTCTGGGAAACCTGTTCCAGAGTTTCACCACCCTCCACATGAAAGAAAAAAAAAAAAAAAAAAAAGTCTTCTCTATGTTTAGCCTGAATCTATTTTAATTTAAAAACCTTTACTCCTTGTCCTGTTGCTACATGCCCTACTAAAAAGTCTTTTCCCATCTTTCTTGTAAGCCCACTTCAAGTATTGAGAGGCCACAATAAGGTCTCCCTGGAGCCTTGTCTTCTCCAGGCTGAACAACCCAACTCTCTCAGCCTGTCTCCATAGCAGAGGTGCTCCAGCCCTCTGAGCATCTTCGTGGCCTCCTCCGGACTCGCTCCAACAGGTCCGTGTCTTTCCTGTGCCGAGGACCCCAGAGCTGGATGCAGTACTGCAGGAGAGTCTCACTACAGTGGAGTGGGAGGGCAGAATCACTCCTTTGACCTGCTGGCCATGCTTCTTTTGAAGTTGCCCAGGACACATTTGGCTTTCCGGGTGGTGAGTGCACGTTGCCAGCTCATGTCCATTTTGTCACCCACCAATAGCCCCAGGTCCTTCTCTGGAGGGCTGCTCTCAATGCATGGAATTGCAAAGGTTGCACGTTGCCAGCTATACACAAAGAAGGATATATACTATGCATGAAATTATCTGTATGGAGTAGCTTATTAGTGGAATTGATTGCAAGTAGTGTCTGGGGTTCCATTTCTCTTTTGGAGACAGTAGAGCATTAAAAAACTTGGATGAATCATATAAAATGTGATACTCCATCAGTGACATCAGAAAGGTCCTTCATTCTTTTTTTGCTCTTTTCTGCCTGAAAAGGACATAGACTTTGACTTTTGTGTATCTATAGAGTACCTGATACAGCATACCAAGAAAGATGTGATGGCTGATCTAAATAGTAAAGCAATTTTATGAAGTAATTTGCCTGAATGTGATCTATACCCTCTACTAAATTCATTTGCTTCACTGCATTTTTGTCCTACACACTACTTCGAAGAGCTGACCATCTCAGAGTTGCGTGCAGATTATCCTGTCATTCAGGAAAAGTGTTCATGCTGCACGTTCACGTGTGATAAAAAGCATGTTTCGCCCCCTTGGCTGCCAGGGCCCACTTATGGCTCCTGCCCAGCCTGCTGCTGGCCAGCCCCCCCAGAGCCCCTCCTGCAGGGCTGCTCCCCAGCCCTCCCCTCCCAGTTTATATTCCTGTCCAGCGTTACTCCATCCCAGCTGCAGAATCGCACACTTGGTCTTGTTAAATGTCATGCCATTGATAACCGCCCAATGTGCTCGTATTTCTCGATCCTTCTGCAATGCATCTTGTGTTTCAAGAGAGCCAACAGCAACTCTCAGTTCAGTACCATCAGCAAACTCGCTAACGGTGATTTCAACTACTGCATCCAGGTCATTGACAAAACCATGGAACGGAGCTGGCCCTGACGGAGCCGGGAGGAACACTGCTGTCACTGGTCACCAGCGAGATGTAGCCCCATGCACGACAACCCTCTGAGCCCTGCTCTTCAGGTACTCACTCTTCTTGCTAGACTTTATGCTTAAAGCTATATACAAAATCTTTATAGCATTACTAATAGAGCATTGTGTGATCTATTTGGTGTAGTCACACTCCTTTCCTTCAGCAAACTAACTCATTAGGAATAATGGATTGGAACCTGCCATTTAAAAGAATCTTTAAACAATTGCTCTGACATGCAAATTCATAACCATAACATAAAAGCTTATTTAACAAACTCAGGTTGTGTACCTGTCAAAACCAAAGCATTCAGATAAGCTAAAGAAGAGCTGATAATAGAAAATTAAAGCTGATAGGAGGTACTCATGAATTATAACATGGCAGAAGGGGAGAAAATTTTGCAAGACTTGTGTGTCCCCTTGTGTATGAGAAAAGTGTGATCTTGTGATTAATTAATTTTTATGCAAATGCACAAAATAACATGTTGAAGTTGCAGAAGCATTAATTCTGACATTTCCAAACTCTGAGTGCTTGACTTTGCAATCCTAATGTTCTCTTGAACACCTTTTTCAAATAAAACTTTACAGAGCTTTAAAATAACTTTAAACATTAAAAAAACCCAATGACTACAGTGAACTATTCTGAAGCCCTTGGGATAATAAGGAAGGGGGCCAATCTGAATAATAATAATAATCTCTATTTCAGTAGGTTAAGTAGCTAGTAAGGGCAGTTGTCTATATTTTTTTCTGCAGAAGGGGACTCATCTGTTTCTACCTGTAGGTCTCAGGGCTATTAGCTGAGAAATAAATAAAGTCATAATACCAGATTTGTAAGGAGAAGTAATATTTCTTTTTAGATGAACTTGTAACATATAAACCATTTTTAGGTCTTGAATTAGCAATCTAGCACTGCAGATGAGCTTCTTGTGAGAAAGAGAAACAGCTACTCAGTGACTGGGTTTTCTTGTTAACAGACTACAAGCATTTCCTTTAATGGAAACTAAAATACCAGACACGATTGTATTCAAGCAGAGAACAGAAAATATTGATGTGCAGCAAACAAATATTGAAAAGTTCAACAAAACAGATTTAAATCTTGGAAATATGTAACTGAGCCTATATACAAATTCTGTGTTTGGTTTAGTTTTGTTTATTTTTTCATGATGTGTTGCACAATTTGAACCTTAAACTTGCCCATCACATCCAAGCAAATGAACTTTAAAATAAATATAAAAATCCAAATGATTGCAAGTAAATATATATTCATAATCAAAGACTTAAATAGAGTTTTTTCCTATTGAAAGCAAAGATCTGAGGAACTGCAAACATAATTTTTTCCTAACACAAAATAGGCAAAATTAAAGTTCTGACTACAGTAAACTATATCAGTATATTATTTTAAAATTAATTATATCCCTTGAAAGGCAAAAAAAGGAAAGAAAAAGAAAGCTAGATATGTTACATAAGGCTTTATGTGAGATAATTTTTAGTTCAATCAGTAATCTAAAAAACCACATTATAATAAAATAATTTAGAGAAGGTTTTTCATAAAAAAAGGAGAACACAATTCCCTGACACCTCTTTTACAGTATATTCTTGGGTTGAATGTTTGAGAAACACAGAATCTTATTCTTGCTGTACAAGATTACACAATAAGAATGTGCTTAGTGATATGCCAAGTGAAAAACAAAGCCAGAGACCATTTAACGGATAATCATTCAATCTGTTATTGATAAGGGAATTTATAACGGAGCAATGATTGACCATTGTGTGCAAGTTAAGTATGTTAATAGGTCACTCAAGCTAAATTTAATAACATTTCTGAGAAAAGATTGTTTTGTAGTGTGACGTCTGTAATCTTGGATGTAAGGATCTGCAGCATCCTTTACTTGTAAGCTTCATCCTCTCCTGTTTTACAGTGAAGGTGAACAGAGAAAAGTTCTTTCAGATTGATGAGATTCAGACTGTTTTACCGCAGTTATGTAGTAGCCTAGGAAAAATTCTCCAAGACACAGGCTAGCAATGGATGCAGATATAGCATGCTTTCAGCATAATGTTTTTTTGAAAAACTGGATATTCTGTGATGGCTAAAGATGCTTGCTGATACTGTAAGTATAACGCTATCCCAGGACATGGAAACTTCTTTTTAATTTCTGCTTATCCGTCTGATCCTTGATGAAGAGGACAGGATGTTTAGCAGTAGACCTCTTCTGTCTTTGGGGTGCAACTAATATGATTCCCCAACCTTGGGAGTGTGGGTTTGAATGGGTGGGGGTCTTTCACACCAGCGTGTGGATCAAGTGATACTCACAAGCCTGGAGCAGCCACATATGCACATATAAGGGGTGAGTAAGGAGGAGAATTTGCAATTCTAGGTGGGGTATATGCCTGTGTGCATGTAGCTTCAGTGAATGTGAGTGTGATTTGAACTTCTGAAGTGGCTGTCCACTCTCTAGGGGACAGGGAGCTGGGCATGGTAACAGGGCTGGCAGGGCAGACCCTCAACAGCCAGGGAGTGAGGCAGCACCCTAAAGACCTTCCTCCATGCTTGGCAGAGGGGTGGCATGGAGGGCTGCGTCACCCCCATGCCACACTGCCACCAGCCTGCAATGAAGCAGTCACAGTGCCTGTCCCAGGGTTTGACCGTCCTCTCAGTAAAAAAAATGCTTCCTATGCCAAGGCTGAACCTCTCCTGGTGCAGCTTTGAGCCCTTCCCGCATGTCCTGTCCCTGGATCCCGGGCAGAATCTCAGATCTCCACTTCCCCTCCTCAGGAGGCTACAAAGAGCAATGAGGGCACTGCTCATCCTTTTCTCCAAACCAGACAAACCCAAAGTCCCCAGAGCTTCAGGAAGAGCAGCATGCCCCACCCTTGGCATGGGTAAAATGGCATATCTCCTCCGTAGTAAATGATGTTGCGCTGAATTTCTTCAGCTGAAAGCAGCAAACTTTGACTTTAACAAAGGTGCCAAACAGTGCCTTCCCTGGAAGGTTTTTTTGTTGCTACTAGGTTCTGGGGTTTTTTGTTTGGATTTTTTTCCCCGTGGAATCAGCTCATTCATTTAATTAGAATTTTACTTTCTGAAGAGCCTGCAAGCAACCATCGGGTCACTGCAGGTTTTCATCGTCTTTCATTGGGCTACAGCAATGACCTAGCAGAAGGGGGCTCACCTATTTTGTTGTTTTTGCCTCTCCACGGATCAGCCTTCTAGAAAGTTGCCATTGCTAAACTGATTTGTCCTTCTGGATCTCCCTGTAGTTAGAAAATATTGTTATGAAACTTTCAGGTTTATAGCTTTATAAATACAAAGTCCCCAAAGAACACAAAGCCCATTATGGTTAATAAAATGTTGTGCCTGAGACTCAAGCCAAATGCTTATTATTTACATTTCAAAGAGCTTTTTGATTTCCAAAGAGGGATTTTTGGAAGTTGTAAGGTTTTTCCACATTGTGTTTTATTTGACTGCATTCCTGTCATGTGGACATTCATGAATGGTGCAGGTCTATGAGTAATTTGAATCTCAATGCAACAGCCCTAAAGCTAGGGTAAGGAATAGCACTTTATAAATAGGTAACAGGTCCTTTAACCACAGTACATTTCAGTAAACTGATATTAAAGAAACATTGAGACAGGAAACCATGGCAGGATTTACACTTCTCTGGGGAAAAAAAAATACAAATGGGAGATATTTGTGCCTCTTGTCTTGGAATCCATGCGCAGTGATGAGTTTCATGTAACACATGCATTTCAAAGTACTTTTGCAAGAGGACTTCTGCAATAGCTGCAGTAATGTACTTTTTGGCACTCCTCTCTGAGTCTATCATCAAAACCTCAGTTTCTATTTCTACATGCTGCCTGTTTTCTTGTTGTCAAGCATGTTGCAGCTGAAACCTGGCTTCACCCTGAAAGAACAGCTTTAGATTATATTTCTGATTCCAGCAATGTTAATATGACTGAGCAAACTGAGCACAGTAGTTCTAAGCCTCCTCTGAAATTGCCCAATTGAGGTTTGATAGCAACACAAGTAAAAAACATGCCTTAAACCAAAACATATTTATATTTTTTCAGGGATGGAACCTGAGAAAGACTACCTTTAATTAGTCTGTGGCAGACAATGCAATTTGATTTTCTTTAGATCTGTATATTAAGTTCATCTGAGAGAAGTGTCTGGGATAGGTGGAACCCTCCAGATGGAGAAGATAAGCTTCTGTGAGAGTGACTGAGCATAACTGTCTGAGAGCACGGCAAAGTGAAGGCTAACGTAGAATTGTTTAGAAACTGTTAGCAAGGGTATAGGAACTGTCAGTGCAAGCAAAGCCAAGAACGCTGCTAACACAGAAAGCACAAAGCCTCTGGGCTAACTGAACCCAGACTGGAAGAAATAGCCTTCATATACACACTGTGCAGAAGAAAATGGAGTTTGAAAAACATTTTTCTATTTTTTAAAATTTTATCCTAGACATTTTTTCACCTTCCTTCTCATTCCCTTTTCAATGAGCTCTGTTGGGTGAAACAATCCTGATTCGCTGCAAGGTCTCACTGACTCTCTGTGTACTTGTTCAAGGGATAATGCACTCTTCAAGACTTTCCAAGCTCAGAATCAGTAAGATTCAAAATCCCTTCTAAGCCTGTTCAATATGAATGACTTTCCCTCTTTTCCAAAGCTGTAACATCATGAAAAACAAGTCTAGAAGTTCACAAGTTACACATGATAAGACACTTCACCAATAGCTTCATGCTAAATTAGGGCGGTGACTGAAAGGGTGCATGGAAGGAGAATGTTACCTTTAAGGGTATCTGGCCAAAGGAGCCATAAGCAAGAATGTACAAGGACAAACCTGACTGAGGGAATGATAAGGGAATGATGATAAGGGAAGTCATGATAAGAGCAAACTTGGTTGGTGGCACTAGTTGCTAAGGGTATGTGGAGTGTGAAAATGTTTTTTTTTTTTTTTCTGTTTGAATGAAGGAAAGGGAGAGAGACAAACACACAGAGTCATAAAACCTGACCGATTAACAAAGACAATAACCAGAAACAAACCTGTTCAGGCACACTGACTGATGGTCTATCAAGGAATGGTGGCAGACCCAGGCTTGGCAAATAGTAATTTGAACCTGAGGGTCCAGGGTGTTGGAGGGGGTTGGACTGTGCAAACTGATGAGGCAATGTGCAGAAGGGACCTGGGACGAGCAAAGAGTGGCTAGAAAGAAAGGGTATAAGAGGGGCTGGTCACGTGTAAAACAAGGTCTGCCAGTGCACTTGCCTGAGCCCTGCATCTGGTCACTGCAATCTGTTCTGTCATCCTAGAAATTCTTATTAAAATACGTCACTCTCTGTCCCATGTGCATGTGTATGCTCCAAGGCCCAGCTGCAGCTACTGGAGTCAGACTGGGGCTGTAGGTGCCTCTGGCCCGTGGTGTCAGCTACTGGCTCTCTTGGGGGTCTTTAACCTTCAGCCACAGGGGTGGGAACAATATGTCTCACCACAACCAGCTGCTGAGGGTACCAGCATGAGTGAGGGGCTCCATGCCCGTAGCTGGAGCAGGACCACAGGTCACAGCCTGTGTAGCTGGTGCCAGCTGTTGGGGGGCGAGGGCCTGTATCTCCCCCAAACCAGGTGTGCAAAGTGTGTGTGTGCATTCACCAACAAACTTCAGGCTGGACCAGCCAGCAAGTGCTGTGTGCTTGAGTCCAGGCAGGGCTACTATGTGGGTGGGGGGTCTGCTGATACCTGCAGGGGTCCATGAACGTGAGGTACCTGTAGGATGAGTGTGAGTGCTGTGTGTTTGTAGTGAGCACTGAGCAAGCTGGGGACCCGTGGGGCAGGTTGGAGGGCTGGGAACTGAGTGGGGGTACCAAGCAGACAGGGGGCTGTGCCAGTACTCAGGGGACCCACAAGTGTGCACGTGCTTGTGAACCCCAAGAGTGCTGTGTGTGCAGCACTAGTGACCCTCTGCCTGTGCCAGCCCCAGAAGAGGAGGGGATGCGGCTGTTGATGCTGGTGTCTGATCCGGGTGCTGAGCGTGTCAGCCCTGTTACTGTCTGTGTGCCTCCTGTGTGTGCATGTGTGTGTCTGTCATGCCTCTGGGACACGTGCCCAGCTTTGCTGCTGGTTGAACCGGTAAAGGGGGAAGCAGAAGCTGCTTCCTCAGCCTGGGCAGAGACCCTGGGGCACCGAGCTGGGCTCCAGCAGCTGGAGGAGGTGGCCCTGCTCTTAACATCCCTTAACAGTGACAAGTTGTTTCAGTGTGACAATAAATAAAAATAGTAAAGAATGTACCAAACCTTAAGTAACAGATCTCTTTGATACTAACAGCAAGTAAAATTGTGGTACAGCACTTTTGTCATACCCTGTTATGAAGTGTGGAGTTTTTTTGATGCCGAGTAACGGAAGTTGAAAGGTGGTCATTTTCTGATGTCATGAGGCCTGTGATCAACATGGTTAACGATGTTCCATCATTTTGTACTAGGCTGAAAATGTGGAAACCTGGAGCCATGCACTTGGCTTCTATATGATTAAGCACTGGGAAAAATGAGGAAAAAAAAAAAAAGTCTTTTTAGGTGGAGAAATCCTGAAGTAAGTGGAACTGCACTTGCTTCTTTTAATTTAAACCTGAACTTTCACAAGAACATTCAAGTATAAGAAAAGGAATAAACTGACTTCGTACATAGGTTCCATTGAACAGGCATTTACATAATGGTAACATTGATTAAAAAAGCAAAATTACAATAAATGCAAGTGCAAAGTTTTGCTTTTAATTATGCTATGTCTCAACAGGGGATGAACACATTTACTACATACTAGTGCTACCTTCTGACTAAACAGGGTAAAACTGCTTATACTGGAGTTAACTATAATGTAAATTTTCCAAATTATTTTTCTGCCATCACATTTTTCATCCTGAGGGTATTTTTCTAACTCTGCTGTTATCAGAAATGGTCTACGGTGTGTATAGCATTGAAGATCTCTCTCTCTGAAATTTTAATTTCACATTAGTGTGCTGTGTCACTGAGCCACTTTTCCTTCAGGTGTTGTGCATCAGAGACAATGAGAATGAGATCAGATCTTCTCTGAGACTGTGCATGTTCAGGAGTCTGAACCCCCAGTAGTACTGAAGGAGTTGCAGGCAAATTCTGAGTTTATCTGGTTTAGGAGATGGAGACTCCCACAATGACAAAGGCTGGAAGACTGAGACTTCTGGCTCCTTCTCCACCTGCAGATCTGCAATTACAGAATAGACTCAGTTCACAGGTAGCAGGGAAGGGACTGGGAGCTCTATCAAAGCATCCATGCTTGCTGAGCCTGTGCCATGCGGGGACACCAGGAAGAAGCGATGAGTTGCAGTAGTAGGAGACTCCCTGTTGCAGGGTACAGAGGCTGGCATGACGTGTCACACAGGGAGGTGGGCAGCTGCACTGATCCTGACCAGAATACCATTGTACATTGAGAAGTGAGTGATCCACGTAACTGCCTAAGTGTGCTGTACTGTTGCACAAATCCCTTGGCTGCAGGACAAACTCAGCTGGAGCAGGAAGGCAGCTCCCATGAGGTACCTGTAAAGCCTAGCCTTTGTCTAAGAGTGCAGCAGGAAGCTTTCATGAGAATGTCATTTCCGTTTGACAGTACAAATTACGAATAAAGTTGATTCCATGTAAGAAAATCCCATAGTAACTTGAATGACCAAAATGGGAGAATCCCTTCGATGGAAGGGGTCTGCCAGCAAGCTTCACGTAGATCGGAGGCCCAATCAATACTACGTGACCTGGGGTTCCTCCCATCCAAAAGGACACAAGATTATGTGCTCTAGTCCTTCCTCATAGTGTTAACTGTAATAAATAACATTTTAAATTACACCTCAGAGAGTCTGAATGCCTTTCCTACTGGTATCATAGTGGACCAGCACTTCCTTGTGCAAGACAGCAGCCTTGGATGCTCTCCTCACAAGATGGCAGGTTTCAGGGCTGCGAGAAAAGGGAACAAGACAAATAGGATCACAACACTGGGCTTCAGGAGAGCAGAATGGCATGGTCAGGGACCTGCTTGGAAGGTCCAACTTCCAATTGTTGAACACCATTGAAGACTGTTCTGAATCGAAGAGAGGTCCGGGAAGAGCTGGGTGATTTTCAAGGATCACCTCCAAGTTCAAGAACCATCCACCCTGATGATCAGGAAATTAAAGAAATGTAGGCCAGAAACCTGCATGGCTGAATAAGAATCTCCTCACAAAACTCAAACACAAAAAAGAATCATAAAGGAGGTGGAAGCAGAGTCAGGTGACACAGGAAGAATAAACAGAGACTGTCTGAGCATGCAGGGATAGAATTAGGAAAGCAAGAGCCCATCTGGATTTGAACCTGGTGAGGAACATGAAGGACAAGTAGGGTTTTTACAGGTACCTCAACAGATGCAAAAGGAAGACTAGGGAAAAGGGGGGACTTTTGCTGAATGGGAATGGGGACCAAGATGCTCCAGGCCTTTTGTTGCCATTATCCTTAGTGGTTAAGATTTCCCTTCAGCAATCCTAGCCTCCTGAGACCAGAGGGAAAGTCTGGAGCAAGGAAGATTACTCTTAGTGGAGGAGGATCAGGTTAGGAAACAGACTGGACCTATACAAATCCTTGGGTCCTGATAATACGCACCTGTGAGTGCTGAGTGAGCTGGCTGACACCACTCTGAGGCCACTCCTGATTATCTTTGAGAGGCCACAGTGACTGGGGGAATATCCTGGGATCACAAAGAGAACCATGTAAGTCCTATCTCCCAAGAATGATGAAAAGAATAATCCATGGAATTCCAGGCTGGTCTGTCACAGCACTCTCCAAACTAGCCAGCTGTAACAAGGTCTTTTCCCATCACATACCAACACAATTTTCATGCCAGTCCCTCTGCTGTCTTCTCCTTGTCTCTCCTCATCCAGGGCATATGCTCTCTTTCTTCTCTCTGCTTCGTCCTCCTCTCTCTTCCTCGGCTGCTCTCTCTTCACTGGCTGCCCAACCACTTCACAGAAGCAGCCACAGCTGCACCTTGTCTACATCGACCTGCCCCTGAAGCCAGCCCACAGCTGTATGTTATCAATGCTAATTAACCCAGCTTCATTCCTCTACACTGGTCAACCTCACTTCAGTCTCTGGGAAGGTTTGCAGCAAATCTTTCTGGAAACCTTTTTGAAACATACGAAGAACAAGGTGGTTGATGGGAGTATTCAGCATGAATTTAAAAAATGGAAATTGTGTCTGATCAACCTGGTAGACTTCTGCAATGAATTGACAGGCTCAGTGGGTGATGGGACAGGAGTAAGCCTGACTTTAAAAGCCGCCTGGCACCATGTTACCTTACAATTTCATAAATAATCTGATGAAACTGAGGCCAGATAAGTGGACAGTGAGGTGGATTGCCAAACTTCCAGGCTAAGAGGGTTGTGATCAATGCATGAAATCCAGCTGGAGGCCAGTCACTAGAGGTGTACCCCAGGGCTGATGTGTTAATACCACATTACACTATTTACATATTTTTTTTAAGGACTTGAGACAGAGACAGAGCACCCTCAGCTCATTTGTATGTGATACAAAACTGGGAAGAGTGGTTGATAGAGTAGATGGCCGTGATGCCATCCAGAGGGATCTCAACAGGCTGAATAAAGGGACCAATAACAGTCTTGTGAAGTTTAACAAACTGGACAAAAATTATCGTATAAAATATCCACTTAAATATAAGAAAATACATTTTAACTGCAGGGATGATCAAACAGGCAGCCAGAGAGGTTCTGTAATCTCCATCCTTGGAGATATTCAAAGCCCAACTGAAATCAGTCTTGAAATACCTGCTTTAACTGATTGATTCGGGGGTTGGCCTACACAATATCCAGAGGCCCCTTCCGAACTCATAATTCTGTCATTCTGTATAATATCAGATCCTTTGAGTCATCAACAACTATGAGGTGAAATATGACAGTATATGTTTTTACAGTTTAGCTTCTCAAACTTTTCACTCCATTTATCCATCTCCATCTTCAACTTCTTTTTTAAAAAAATTAGTTCTTTAATGTTCTGAGAAGAAAACTCACTTTAAGACATTTTAGGCTAAGAGGATCTAGCCTATGTACAAGAAACAATAAATGTTACTTCTTTGCTTGTAGTTCAGTCTCCAAGTAATTGTAGAATTACAAATTTAAAAAGTTTTACTTTACTACATTTTAATCTTTTCTAATTATTATTATTGTTTCTGAAATGTGATATATTTTTAATTCAGATCTGAATTATTGTATGCTTGTTAGTGTTGCCACGATGATCTAAAATAGGCCACAGAAAGAAGCAATTGCAAAATACACTAAGCCAAATTATTTGGATAATGGTCTGATAAAAGAACCTTAAGCAGAAATTAATCATATTGGCTAATACCAGTAAGCCACTTACTAAGAAGTTTTTTATCTGTTAATTCTGAGTGATTGAACTTCAGTTTTCTACAAAAATGGGACAACGTTCCAGGTTCAAGTTAAGCAGGTTCCTTACAGAATTCTGTATGCCTTTCTACATCACTTCACTCCCAAGCAGTGCATTTGAAATGCTACGGTAAGAATTCTGGACTTCCACGTTTTGCCAGCTCAATGACCAAGGTCCCTAGGGCTTCACAAAGATCTCGACCTCAATGCCAGTTTGCAAGCAATGACATGTTTTCTAGACTGAACTCTTCTGGAAGCTGAGAAGCCATTTGGCATCCCAAATGGAATACTAGGAATTCAAGAGAAAATAATTTCAAGGACGACCCCAAAATTTTCAACTTTCCAGCTTACAGTAAGTTCTAATATTTATTGTTTTGTTTCACAGAAGCACTGAAAGTATTTATCTCCTAAATACCTGGGTTACCCTATGAAGCAGGAACACCAGGTTGCCACTAGGTCTAATATCTCTCCAAATTCACCATCACACTGGTATTATTTCCTTAACACTAATTTCCATTGAACAATATGTTCAGCTACCTTATCTTAATAAATACATATGCTTTGAATGTGTACACTTAGGAATGATGTGTATATTGCAATGTGATTTTCCTGGATATAATTTAATAACTGCCCCTCTCCACAAACCTCAAAACTCTGAAGCACAAATGTTTCAGGAATGGCCTCCAATACCCTAATACACATCAAGTGGCACAGTACTCCAAATGTGGTTGTCTCTGGAGTTAAGAAATAAGCAACTAACTTCAACTGCAGCAGAACCTAATATTGAGTCAGATTTTAGAGACTTGATAAGTTTTGATTCATGATGAAATGCATGGAAATTAATTCTGTAATATCTGTAAAATTACTTCTTAGTGAACAGATCTCGATATTGTAGGTTTCCCTAAAGAATAGAGAAATAGTAATAAAATAATTTCATTACAGTACTCAGCAACAATATTCTTCCATCAGATGAATCTAACATGCATTTTATAGTTCTATTTGGGCACTCATACTATGCAAATATGACTTTATAAATCAAAAGCTTTTGGCAACTTTACACTTAGATCACAGCATGATCTATTTTATACCCATCTTACACTTTTCTATTTTTAGTTTTTGTCTTAAAATGACCTAGTATCCCATCTACCTTAAGAAATGTGTCTAACGTGGCTGCTTTTTGTATCAACAACCGCTTACAAACTGAAATCCATTTCCATTTTTAATCTGTTCTGTTTACTTTGGTATTGTATTGATTACAGCATTCTGGCTATTTTGGAAGGAGAGATACCTACTTTAAAATGAACAATCAGGAAGAAATGGTTTTCATAGTGTATCTGAATAAGTAAAATGCTTCCAGGTTCTTTATGAAAACTAAGTGAGTGTCAAACTGTAGGAAGCATAGCAAGTAAGCTCTTCCAGTCTTACATTAGTTTATTTTGTGGGGGTTTTTAGGTATCATAGAATAGAATCATAGTATCATAAAGTCATTCATGTTGGAAAAGGCTTGTAAGATCACAATACAACCATAAACTTAACACTGCCAAGTCCATCACTAAACCATGTCCCTGAGTGCCTCTTCTACATATCATTTAAATACCTCCAGGGATGGTGTCTCACCACTTCCCTGGGGAGCCCGTTCTAATGTTTGACAACCCTTTCAGTGAAGAAATTTTTCCTAATATGCAATCTAAACCTCCCCTGGCACAATTTGAGGTGATTTCCTCTTGTCCTGTTGCTTGTTATCTGGGAGAAGAGACCGACCCCCACCTCACTACTACCTCCTTTCAGGCAGCTGTAGAGAGTGATGAGGTCCCCCCTGAACCTCCTCCTCTCCACACTAAACACCCCCAGTTCTCTCAGCTGCTCCCCACAAGGCTTGTTCTCTAGACCCTTCACCAGCTTTGTTGCCCTTCGCTGGACACGCTCCAGCCCCTCAGTGTCCCTCCTGCAGTGAGGGGCCCAAAACCGAACACAGTATTTGAGATGCAGCCTCACCAGTGCCAAGTGCAGGGGGACAATCGCTTCCCCAGTCCTGCTGGCCATGCTACTTCTGACACAAGCCAGGGAGCTGTTGGCCTTCTTGGCCACCTGGGCACACCGCTGGCTCGTGTTCAGGTGGC
>JAVJGJ010020155.1:0-15515 GCA_035590215.1 Microhierax caerulescens
GGCCCCGGGGTTTGACCGCCATCTTGAGGCTGACGTCACACCAGGGCCGCCATTTTGTTTTTTGGAAATGACGTCACCCGAGCCGCCATCTTGGGGTTGACGTCACCAGGGCTGCCAACTTCGGGATGACGTCACCAGGGCCGCCATTTTGGTTTTTGGGGAAATGACGTCACCAGGGCCATCATTTTGATTTTCTGGAAATGACGTCACCAGGGCCACCATCTTGGTTATGACGTCACCAGAGCCGCCATTTTGGGGAAGACGTCACCCTGGCAGCTATTTTGGTAATGACGTTTCACTTGCCCGCCAACTGGACACCATTCTGAGGGTCACTCGAGTTCAAGGTCAACTGGTTCAGTGTCATCGCTCGTTACTACAAAAACCTGTCAGGTGTGGGAGTCGAACCCACGCTTCCTTGTTTGGAAAACCGATCTTAAGTCGGTCGCCTTAACCACCTCGGCCAACCTGACCATGAGACAGAAATAAAACACAACAAGTAGAAAAGCATTACTTTATTTGGCTAAACAATGATTCAGTTTGGTTTGGCAATTGCAAATTGTACAACATATGTCGAATGCTGAATTCCCAAATATTTCAAGCACAGTGTTTGACTGTTGAGTTCCTCAAGGGCTGCATCAGACAGTTTGGCAAATCGTCCAGGAAGGTAGACTTTAAACTCATCACAAACACACAAGATGCGTTCTCCGTAGCGAGTTGAAATGCGCCGTAGCTCCGTAATCGTATACCAATGGTCGATGGGTAAATCACGCAGCAGCTTTGTTTCCAGCCCCACGGTTTGTCCAATGGCGTTAATTTCGGTTAAAGCCTCCATAACTGCAAAAGAATGACATAGTTAGCCGAAGAATTATAAAGAGAAGGAGAGGAGAGGGGAGAATATGACCTACCTGCAGTGACAACTGCCGATTAATGATGAAGAGAGCGGTAAGGACTCCTATTTATACCACGTCTGCAGCAGAGATCCAAGAATTGTAGGAATTATCAAAGCCCAGCCATTTCACATAGAGTTTATCACCACGACGGCGGAGCACGCGTTCCACCAAATACTGTTCGGGAAACCGAGTCTTCTGCAATTCCTCTAGATAGAAACCCCCCTCGATGGGTCGACCTTGAAGATCGTGAAGAATGTACATAACCGGGTTCGTGAGTTTCACCCGATGGATGCGAAACAGTTCAGTGCTCCAGTTAGGTGTGTACCCCTTCGAGAACACCGACTTGTGCTTACTTATTCGCACAATATCGCCGGGGTGAAAGCGATGACGTCGATGATCTACAGTCTTGATCACGCGATGAATGGCATCCAAGCGAGGAGTACTCTTGATGACGAGTCGAGGTTTCATGCCGATGGTCCTATGCGGTGTATCGTTGTAGCCGGCCACAAGTGCTGACAGTATATCAATCCAGCGGTAAGAGCCACGCGCAGTAAATTCTCTCCACATGTGTGTCTTTAGTGTACGATTAAAGCGTTCCACGACACTGGCCTTGATGTTACTATACGTAGAGTAATGGTGAATATTCAATGACTTGAGGTAAGTCGAAAAGGTTAAGTTGTAAAATTCTTTACCCTGATCAGTCTGAAGGAGCCGAGGTTGGCGCCGAGAACGATTGATGATGCTGGCGAAAGCTTTCGTCACCAAGTCACCGGATTTAGAGCGAACTGGTTCGACGAAAGCAAACTTGGAGTAGACATCGATGACGGTGAGGAGGTACTTGAAACCATCATTCTCCCGTGCGTACGGAATCATTTCCACCAGGTCTGCTTGCCAGAGGTCATCGAACCCCCGCGTGATCACATGTCGGCGACGGTAATTGCGCCGTGCCGGTCTATGTAATTCACGAGCAATTCCTCGCTTTACACCCGTGACCAGTACTCGGCGAGGCATCATACAATAATACCTGCATGACGCAGCTCCTCTTCTATTTCTAGAATCTCAGCGCCGTGAGCCGAGTGACCGGCCAGTTGTGAAGCCTTTAGTAGCTGCAATCGATCAACCAGGTCATTAGGATCATTCCAGTACTTGAAATCTACAGACAGTGAGAGAGGTTTGAAGTCGTAACCTTTTGCCGAGTGATGACGTGCAGGGAAGAGTTTAGAAATAATCAAGTTATATTTAGGACTCTTATTTGCATTCACACGTCCACGAGCATGATAATTATGGCGAAATGCATTCGTATCATAAAGAATAGACTTATACTTTCGTAAATCATCATCAGTATAGCCGTCGGGGGTGCGTGAAAACAATAGTTCTAGAAGTCCGGGCGTAGTCTTGTAGGTGACGCCACCCACGACGATAGTCTTATCATCGACCTGAATGTCTTTATTGCCAATGTGCAGTCGATCATCATCCTCGAGACGAACACCGTAGGTTGTATCTGTTTTCCCTGCGAAGAGCCGTTTGAGGAAATGAGCGGTTTTTGGACCGTAGGTGTCTTTAAAGAAACTCTTAAATCTGGAATAGTACTCAGGAGTTTGCAACACTTCCTGCAAAGAAGGCCTGTCTGGCGTCTCTGCAACAACTGCTGTAGGTATAAAATGTGCCCCCTCTGTCGAGTCATCAAACACATCATCTTCTTCCTCATCCGAAGTTTTGGCGACCGGAGTTTGTGTGGCAGCCGAAGCTGTTGTCTTCGGAGATGTTTTGAGAATGTCTTTTAGAGGAGAGGTAAACTTTGTCTTGAACAATAACTCACTTTCCTCCTGTCCACGCTTCAAAGCATGATACTTGCGACGAATAGCGTTTCGAGCCTTAACAATTCGTTTCTTAAGCTCCATCTGAGATGTTGACAGCATGTTGACTACATGCAAAGTGGCCCCCGAGCAGCTTGTATTGACACTTAAATATGCACAAAAGAATCGAAACCCTTGCGGTAGCGACCACGATCGATATCACTTTCCTTATCAATGACTAGGAAACCGTGGCGCTGTGAAGACCAACACGTACTGCACAGGTCTTTGAACTGCTGAAACGACATATCCGTGTTAACATGCTCCGTGTACACATGCCGCATATTCCGCTCATCCTGTCGAAAGAGCACAATGAGATTGGCGTTATCGCGAATCAGTTGTTTGGGGATTTGAGAGTACGTCTGGGACAAATAAAAACAATCAACAAATTTATGTCGTCCCCTGCTGAAATAGTCTCGAATTACGGTCTGCTGTTCGGTCGAGACATCATCGAAAATCATTAGCGAATGAGGCAATGCATGTTCTGGCTTGACAACATCATCGTGAGCCTCGAATGCAAAATACTTCAGCTCGAGGAGGTCAGACATCACTAGTTTGAGAAATTGATAGAGCGGTTGATCGAGAGATTTTGCAAACACATAAATGTTGTAAAAGCGAACGCCCTTTACATCGGTGATGAGTGTTAGTAGAAGATTTGTCTTCCCACATCCCGATGGCCCGGCAACAATGCAGCGAATAGTATTTGGAAATAGTGGCCCGTGACGCCCCTGTTTGGGAAGCGTGGTTAATAATCGTGAAATGTCAGTCACTGGCAGAACGTCCTTCTGCTGAATTATCTTCATAACGACTGTCAATATACTGGGTTAAGACAACATATATATATATAGTGTGCGCCGACAAATGTATGGTCAGTGACATGGACATCTTCGGGAGAACGAGAGCTACGAGAGGCCTTCACCGTACACCGCAAGGTGATTATGACTTTCAAGGGAAGACATTGAAACACGTGAAACAGGGTCAGCAACCGACAGACGCCTGTACAAAGCAGTATGTCGATGATGTAGCTATTTCTCAAACAAAGACTGGTGATTATGACTTTAGAGGAAAAAAACTAACAAATGTTGCACTCTGTACACGTCAGAATGACGTTTGTACAAAACTATATGTTGATGGACATCGCCTTCGCCGAAACAAAGCTGGAGATTACGATGCAGCCAACAGACGAATACAAAATGTGAATGAGCCTGTGGATGAAAAGGACGCATGCACAAAAGGTTACGTACAACGACATGCTCTAGCAATAGGTAGCGATGGAACATTCGACTCGAGAGGAAAGCGATTAAAACATGTGCACACACCCATCGATAGCAACGATGCTGCAACTAAAGACTATGTCGATAGTCATATATCGAAGGCTTTAACACTCGACACAGACGGGTACAATGCACACCATCAAAGATTGACAAAGGTTGCCGACCCTGTCGAGGATAAAGATGCATGCACGAAACAGTTTCTTATCGCTGAGTTGAGTAAGGTTTGGGAAATAAAGGATGATGCATTGCAAATGAATAGAAAACGAATTTCAAACGTAGGCGATCCCGAACAGCCACATGACGTAGCAACAAAGAAATTCGTTGATAACAGACTAAACCTATATATCAAAGGATTGCCTTCGCTGTACACGATACAGCTGATGAATAAGTCCGAGGATGACAAGAACGAACGAACCTACACGCTACTCTCTGGTCATCGCGAGTACATTTTACGGCACAAGGGCTCAATGACCATTGTTCAATATGCACCAGATTTACATCATCTAATAGTACGTTTGAATGGAGACGAAAAACGATTTGTAGACCTGCCGATTAATGTCTATGACAAATTATCGTTTCACTTAAAACTTTCTCCCGATGAGGTGGCCGAAGGAAAGTCAATGAAAGACTTCCCGCTTTATGTCGAGATCGAATTGTCGGTTGTCATCGAATAAATATCATACGTTCAAGGGCATGGGATACAGTTGATGTAACGCTCTCGTCGAGTGCAGTCCATCATGGTGCGCAAAAGGAAGAGTGTTGGATTCAAAGCAGCTGTGCGAGCAGCAAAAACAGCCTACCGCAGTGAACGTGATCAACGAGTAGCCATTACCAAAGCGCTGCGTGCGGCCAGAAGAAGAGTTACACCGAGAAGCAAAAAGGCTTTTCATCGGCGAGCTCGCATCATCCCAATTCCAAAACGAGGGGGTTTTCTACCTGCACTGTTTGCTGGGCTAGCTGCTTTAGGCTCGCTCATAGGTGGTGCCAGTGCCGTGGCCAAGGCTGTCAAGTCCTCGGAGGAGGCAAAACAGCAGTTACAGGAGAGCCAACGACACAACAAAATGATGGAATCGATTGCCTTGAGAGGGAAAGGTGTAAACATGAAGCTAGCACCATATAAAAGGGGGTTGGGCATTTACATGTCGCCAAAAAACGGCTAGCGAGTGCACTGCCAAGGCGAGCTCTAACACACGAAGAGGTGGTCAGGTATGCTAAACGACTAAACATTCGACACTTCCGTGGTGTCTTCATGCGTGACCAACTGCCCAAACAACCACGTGATCGCGAGAGTGCAGTGATAAACCTGGATGACAGTAGTGGTCCCGGAACTCATTACGTTGCCTACGTGAAACGTGGTCACAGGGTGTGGTACTTTGACAGCTACGGAAATTTACCACCGCCGTGGGAACTCGTACGTTATTTCGGAGACAGTGCAACAGTGGTTTACAACAGACATCGAGAACAAAATTTTAACACACGAAGCTGCGGTCGACTGTGCCTAATATTCCTATATAAGATGCGAACGATAGCACCATGACTTTAGTCTATGATGACCGGTGTAACACGAACATTTGTCATACGTGGAGAGGGACCAGAAGTGACTGTTTATTTCAATCCTCCGATTCAATTGGGAAACCAACCCCATAGTATTGGTCTCGTAACATTCGAAGGCTACAATACCATATATACGGTACATGAGGGGGCGAACAAGTTCTACTACGATGACTGGATGATAACAATTCCGAACGGTACATACTCGGTGGATGACATTGCCGAATACATCTACTCGTATTTGGAGGGACAGTTTGGTAAAGAGGAATTTCTTAGCGGTAAACGCAAGTTTCAGTTGTATGCAAATAGTGTCACTCACAAGTGTATTCTTAATTCAACCTTCAAGATAGACTTTCAATCACAACCGGATAGCATTGGCCCTCTGCTTGGGTTTTCATCGAAAATACTGGAAGCCAACACGAATCACGTATCCGACCAACCAATTCGATTGCTGGATGATCATCACGTAAGCGTAAGCTGTAACATCATTACGGACGTATACACAAATCAGCAACCGTCACACGTCCTACACGACTTTGTTATCGAGGAAGGAGCTGGCTTCAGTATACGAGAGGCTCCCTCAACCATCCTGTATCACCCGGTGTCGGTGAGAAGCATTAGTGACATTACCCTACGTCTGGTAAATAAACAAAATCAGTTGATTGGTTTGAACTCACGAACCCACGTGTCCTACAAGCTGCATCTGAAACCCGAAGCATGAAACGTATCTATAAAACAAGAGTGCCGAGACGTAGATCAAACACTTGTCACCGTGGCACTATACGGTTAACACGTAAGCATAAAAACATTCTCCTACAACTGGGCTACCGACTTCGCCATGGAGACCGAAAACATGCTCGACGTAACCAACACAGTAAGAGTGCAGACCGGAGTCGAACGAAGTGAACTCCACTCCTATCAGCCATCTACGAATGGCCTCGGTAATAGTGATGAAATTAGGATCATAGTGAACCAAATGGATGTGTACACGAGGCCGCATGACAGCTACCTATACATCGAAGGACGTATTGAGAAGACAGATGGTGGAGCTAGTACCTCGACGTTGAGTAACAATGCATTGGCCTTCCTCTTCTCGGAGGCCCGCTATGAAATAAATGGCGTTGAAATTGATAGTGTGAAGAATGTTGGTATTACGAGTGCTATGAAACTGTATCCCTCCTTCGATATGGAGCAAAGTAAATACTTCAACGTAGCGGGCTGGAATCCGACTGGAACCAATAAATGGATGACTACTGCCGATGGCTCCTTTGTTGGCATACTACCACTGAAAATGATTTTTGGCCTTTTTGAAGATTACACGAAGATACTGGTTAACGTTAAACAGGAACTGATTCTCGTTCGCGATAGAAGTGACTTGAATGCACTCATTGCAGCCGATCCTCCCGTTGAGTCGAAAATTACACTGCAACGCATTCATTGGAAAATACCACATATTACACCGTCCGACAGGGTGAAACTTCAACTCTTAGGGATTGCCAATAAAAACAAGCCCTTACCCCTATCGTTCCGCAGCTGGGAATTGCATGAATATCCAGTCTTGCCCACTACAGATAAGCATGCATGGACTGTTAAAACATCGCATTTCACGGAACGACCCCTTTATGTTATTGTAGGGTTTCAAACGGATCGTAAATTTAAACATGCAAAGGATGCATCCAAATTTGATACTTGTGCCCTTAGGAATATTAAACTCTATCTGAACAGTGTTACGTATCCCTACGAGACAATGGACATTAATTTCGATAAAAACAAGTATCTCAATTTGTACACCATGTTTTGCAACTTTCAAGCCTCATATTACGACAAAGATATTCGACCTCTCTTCGATCCCCAAGTTTTCAAAAGCAACTCGCCCCTTATCGTCCTGGACTGTTCCCGGCATGAGGAGGCCATGAAAGAGTCACCAATCGACATTCGCCTAGAATTTGAAACGATTACAAACATTCCTGCAAACACGAGTGCATACTGTCTAATCATTCACAACAGGGACTTTGTGTACCATCCTTTGGATAACAGTGTCCGAAGGGTTTAAGTAGTTGACCATTCTCGCCGCTTGGCTCAGTCAGTGTCATGGATTGCTCGAAGGAAAACGTCTCGGAAGAGAGTGTGATTCGCCGTGTAAGTGAAGCCATAGCAGAGCTTGAAAAGGATCGCGATAGGCCACCCACCCTGGGAACGATGCCATACGAATTGCTGAAGTATCTACCGGAGGCATACCTTGTTAACCACACCCCGTGGGATCTCACGCAAGTTTGGGAGAAGTTGCCATACCGTTTGACATCATCGAGGGCCATTCGAGAACTGCTGCGGTGTACAGAGCTTTATGATTGGAGAGGGAAATATGGCTACGACGATTTAGATGGACCGAATCCACGTAGAAAGGATTGCCACTTCTGCCGGTTGCAAGACTCAGTAGCTGGACGGTAGTCGTGCAGTAAGGATGGTGCCGCGAACTGTGCTGGTCGATGTGCAAGGTTTCAAAGTGAACAATAAGTTTGTGTTTAAAGAAATTGCCGTTCTCGACTGCACCTCCCTGTGGGCTCCGAACGTCTGTGACTTTGTTCTAAAACCACCATTTCCCTTCACCGATCTGTGTGATGATGACCAACGGCGAGCCAATTGGATAAAATCTTATTTAAATGTAGGCTGGGATGATGGACACACGCTGTATGAGTATGTGCCGTTAATCATGCATGCCAATTTATCGACAGCCTCAATTGTTCTTGTTAAAGGTGCAGAAAAGAAAACATGGATCAAAGACTACTTACCTTCATCCTGTCTTCTTATCGACTTGTATGAGTTTGGGTGTCCAGCGCTAGAGTCGCTTCCTAGAGTCCCCCGACGGCCTCATCGGCGATCTGTAGTGAACGTGTGGAAATTGTTTCATTGGCTGTTTCCCCAGTGTCAGTTAGAGAAAAGTGTGTGAACAGTACGGACGTATATCATGTCGCTTGCCGTGGAGAACCCCACCGATGCAGCAATTGTCAAGTATTTTGCTAATAATAATAAACTGACTACCTTTACGGAGACTGAATTGAGAGCTCTTCCGAAGGCATTTCTTCTTCATGTGGCGGCAAAGGCGGTGAAGGAAATCTGGCCAGACGTACCACCCGAGTGGCGGCAAGACCCAGTTCTCTCCGAGCTGCAACCGTGCGACCAGTTCGATCATCATAAACAAACAAGGACTGCTCGCATACCCTCTGTGCGGTGCTGTCAAACGTGTCAGCTAATCAAACTCTATCACGGCCGAGATAAAAGTCCCACAGCCTCCTTTTTCTCATCATACCATGCCTGTGACCGAAAGGAGGAGGAGGAGGAGGAGGAGAAGGACGGGAAGGAAGAGGACGATCCATAGGCGTGGGCTCTTGGATAAGGTGATTGATCGTCTTCCCTTCGAGATTCATCTCCCCGGCTACCAGTACTGTGGCCCTGGAACCAGACTGGACCTTCGACTCGCTCGTGGAGACCCTGGCATCAATCCCCTGGACGTGGCCTGCAGAGAGCATGACCTCGCCTATCGTGCAAGCAGAAACAAGTCTGACCTTCGCCGAGCAGCAGATGTTGTCTTATTGCGCAAGGCCCTGGAGCGTGCTACGTCAGCCAAGGCCTCCACGGCCGAGAAGATGGCTGCTTGGGTGGTGGCAGCTGCAATGCGAATTAAATTAGGTTTAAGTTGAATGTTAAATGTATTTTCCAAATGTTCAATAAATTTCTGAAAGATGATTCTTTTGTTTTTTCATTTATCAGGGTACCCTTTGAGACAGTGGTTAGGTTACCTTTTGAAATAAAACACTGTTTGAAATATAATTCACATTTATTCACATTTGGCTAGGAAGGAACAGGTTGACCTTGTTTGAAACAAATCAGTACAACAGCCTATTTTTTATACACCATGACAATGAAACATATCTTTTATTTACAATACATTAGTGTGCAAGGTTAAATCCTACATTGTGCTGCACATGATTAGAGCAGAAAAATTGTAATGTAGGAAACACCTGTTGGTAGTTTGAAACACTGGTTAGGTGACCTTTCAAAAGAAAACACTGTTTATTCCCTTATGGTTAGGATGGAACATGTGAACGACTTCCTTAATAATACAGAACAATAATAGTGTTAAACCATATTGAATACATACATTTTATTTACAATACATTAGTTAAATCTGTACATGGCTAGACCATAAAAAATACAATTGCAAGGCAAAGAGCGCCTGTTAGTCAACTATCATTTCCAATGATACGTGCCCATAGGGAAGGCTTGTATATCCGTTAGTTGACCATTGTCTTTTATCGTCTCTTGAAATAAGTGACATTTTCATTTGTTCGACAAGGCCGACATTATGGGCGCGGGAAACAATACGATGTTGTTTACACATGCGAGGTTCACCTTCCTGTACAACTCGGCGATAGTCATCGATCTGCAACTTTCGAGTTACAGTCGAGCGAACGCCCTTTGCTTTCGCAGTTTGATGTCCATCGTCAGTTAACAGTGCATACATCTTGGATGAAAGGACCACGATTTCAACCAACATTTTTTCGCTACACTCATCCTTATAAAGTCCAATACATTTACTGTTTGCCGGAATTATATTGAACCTATTGTCAGGCGTGTACGATGACGTGTCAAACTGGTCAGGGTGGCTACGCATAACTTCATATACGTCACAGCCTCGTATGTGATAGATGAAAGAATCCGTGTCCATGTAAATCAGAGAGACATCTCCAAAATGTTTCCTAGCAAACTCATAATGAAAGTTGTACATGTGAGCTTTCGAAAAATCGAGAATGACGAGTCCCAGGTAAATGGGTTTATTGTAAAAGACTTCCTCTTTTCTAAGTTCCACTGTCGCGAGATTCTCGGTGATAACATTAACCGACTTGAAATTTGATTTGGCAATGTATTTCGAGGCACCCCATCTTCCCTCCCATGATCGCACCAAGTGAATGTCACGATATTTGCGAATGTTCTCCATGCTCTTTCCATAGATACAATTATTCATTAATTTAAAGAAATTTATTTCAAATTTTGTGCTGCTTTGTTGGCGATGGTACGTATTTAGGTCCATGTAGGGCTTTAACCACGGTGAGTGTTGAAACGAAATGCCGCGGTGAATTTTGGTTAGATGAAGACCATGTCGAAGACACTGCATCAGATTGCGAATGTGTATGATGTATCGCTGCTTGGGGAGCAGTGTTCCCACCAATTTCATATGTTGACTTGCGCTTCCGGGTGGGACACGACGTTCCACACAAAATGGCAGGTCTGCATGCGACTCGTGCAGGGTGTGGGGATAATCGAGGTCAACCTCTAGTATGTAACCTCGTTCCGGATCTTGTTCTGCAGTGTACACGTCAAGGTGAGCGAGATCTTCATCCGATAGCCATGAGAAATCGCCATATGGCAAGGACTGGCTCATGGCGTACCCATACAAATTATTTACGTCATAGTACATGAGGTAAGATACCGGTTCCTCTGGCCTGTATTCTGACATATATGTGTTGTTCGCCTTGACATGTCTCTGATTGACAGATACGAAGCCACCTCGTATCCCGCGTTCTAAGAAGAGCAACATGTCCACATCGGTGATTAGATCTAGTTTAATATTGGTGTATTTTAACATGCTGTCCCATGAAAGACCCGGGGCGGTGTAATATTGTGCAGCCTCTAGTTCGTATATACTCATACACATCTCACGAAACGTTTCGAACACGTCTGCTAGAAGTGTCGTGTCCAGGGTAAGGTAGAGTAGGGCATAATCACATAATGTTCGACATTCAAAGGTTTCCCACACCTGTTGAGCATGTGCATAGTCTGTATCTGATACCGACGCCTGATTGAGGATGGAATAAAATTCCGATTGTGGAGGTAATTGTCTTTCATTCAATGTCTCCCACGATGACATGTAGTCATAACAAAACACTCCCTTTCGCTTGCACAGGGAGAATTGTTTGTCGTCTGGAAAATTGAGCCGAGTATGCTTGAACTTGGAGTCGTGCAGTCCGCTCACCAGTGTGTCCAGGGATTGTCCTAAAAATTTGTATGAATCTAGAAATCGTATACTGATGTTTCGCCACCTGAAGGAGAAGGATGTGAATCGCTCATGATTCTGTGCTAACAATGAAAGTTTAATGTTTTTCAACTTCCCCGCTGCCAGGACGAGGAAATGGCTATCGTATCCCGTGAGGTTGTGAAAGAAACATGGAATAAAGTTTGGAGCACGATACTTTAAATTGCATGAATTATGGATGACATTTCGGAATTTTCCAGAAAAATGACAGTGGTCACGTACCTTAATGTCGGTCTCGGTGAAGGGTTGTTTACAAATAGAACACGTGTGGGTAGTGCTGCACTGTTCGACTTGCTCAGGCGAAATCTCGATTGGTGCGGGATTTTCGAGTAGTGTACTCAATTCTTCAGCTATTTTCTTCAGCTCACTTAGTAACCATTCTATGCAGTCGGGGCCGCAGTATCGCTGGAGAACTGTTCGGGAGGGATCAAAAGTACAAATTTTGTAGTATGCTACTGCGAACGGAACGTGTTGCTGAATACGTCTAGTCGAAGATTTTGATGGGTCGAGTTCACATCCCTGCTCGGGTATGGTGAGTGTTTCGATATCGGCATAGACAATGAAAGGAACTACAGCCTGTTTATGTATATTTGTGAATGACATCACTGCGTTGTCCTTGTCTGGAAGAACCAGTTTAACTGCTTCTTGTTGGCAACAGTCTATGATATGTTGCTCTAACCTTGAGGACGTTTGAAAATACTGCAGACATCTTTCACAAATATACTTTTTTCTTTTATTTCTAGACAACTGCCCACCTAGTAGACGAGATAAATTTCTAACTAGAAAGTAGCGACAACTTATTCCATTGCTTATCCACAGCATATGAATGTGATTTGTTTTCCGTTCGCTGGTAGCGTACAGGGGCCCGGTTATTTTGTTTCCCTTAACTCCGTACACCATTATCGAATACTCTGGGTTCTGTCGTTCGAAGCGTGCAATAGCATCGAGCTTCATTGGGAAGTGAATATTGTTTAAATTTAGTGTTTGCAATAGCGTGTTGAAGGTGTCTAAATAGTGTGTCTCTCTGTCTATGTGATGATCATCGGCTGGAGATACCTTCGCGGCTAGGCACCACAGAAATGAGAATGAATCATTTGCCTTCACCGTGATCACTGCATTACGTCTGGCAATGAATGCAGGTATTTTAACTGAGTGAGTTAATGAGGTTTCATCTGTATATCCACGTACATTACGTTTCTTTAAACAATTTGACATGTGTATGCGATGTTGAATGTCGCCGGCAATTAACTTCAAGCAGTATTCACAAACGCGTTTCTTATTTTTATTTCTGGTTACTTGCGATCCAATTAGTCGATCCAAAGATTTTACTAAACAATAATGATTAGTGTGTCCATTTGTTATATATAACATATGTATGTGATACTTTCTACGTGTGTCGGACGCGTATATTGGCCCAATGACGTTGTTATTTTGTAGTCCATAAATACAAAAGGAGTAATCACTATTTGCTTCCTCAAAGCGAGGTAGATTAAGTATGTCCATTGGAAAGTCTTCCTCGGATAATTTAAGCATCATCATTAACTGATTCACTAGCGTCGCGTAGTGCTCGGGGCGAAATGCATTCTTTTTAACGTTCTTGTGATACGCAGCAATATTGTAGAGAAAGCACTTATTGTCTCGGTTTTTTATGTTTAGTACAGCCTTACGATCGACAATGGGTGTTGGTAATGGGATATAACTAGATCCTGTATTTAAAGGATCGTATCTACATACATTTATTTGTAAATATTCAATATTTTTTAAGGCTTTGTTACTTGTACCCTCCTGAAACGTTTCGAATTTTACCTGGAGGGGTTCAAGGATTTGATTGTCATACCAATCCGATAGATTATCAGAACAATATACAACTTTCATTTTGGTTGCGAGGTGGATCTCAACTGACTCTTCAACATCTCCTTGTTTCATAACAATAAATTTACAGGTAAGCCCTGCATTTACCTTAATTGCATTCTGATTGAGTAGTTGCCGGTGAAGATTACCAACAACTGTTGCCTTACATGACTGAAGAAATTCAGAGGGACTTATGTTTGACATTTGATTTCCCACCCTGCCAGAACATATACGTCTATTGTACGCGCTGTGAATAACTTCCCATTGCGGTACTGTTGTCGCATTGATTGTAAGTGAAATTATGTTATCAGATACTTGTTGTAGAATTACATCAATGGTGGTGTTGAACCACTCATTCAGGTCATCTGAGGCAAACAATTTATCGTTTGAAACCTGCAAGATACTATGGTTGCAATCAACGTTAATGGTTGAAATTAATACTCCATGCTCGGTAATGTGTCTATGTAGTTCAGTTACAAATGGAATTGTGCATGCCTGTAAAAATTCTTCATTGTTTCTGAAGCTTTCATTATTCGCGAATGTCTCGGTGTAGACAACATCGTTTGATTCCTCCATTGAATGTAAAGAATATCTTAATGCTAATGTTAGTTACTTATTCTAAATTATCAATAATAGACGTGCAGTGATTCCTGCATATCTTACTGACTAATGCTAAGGTAGTAAACTTATTCTACAAATTCCACAACCGAGGTTCCATTTACTTTTCCTTTATACGTCAACCCGAAACCAGTCTCATTTAACTTTTCAACATCAGTGGCCGGAATGTCTTTAAATCTTGCTGGTAGAAAAACCGATATTTCTTTGTTACTGCATACCAGTCTATCGCCAAACCGTGTTTTAACGTTCTTGATTGTATTCATTCGAATTATTTCATTTTCTGGTAGTTCTGTCAGCTTTTTGATCTCTGGAATGACAGTCGATCCAACTACATTAAATCTGTTAAAGGTTCCGTCCATGTTTTTAGGTTTTTTCTAGAACAGAATTTAGAGACAGAGAGATTAACACATGCATGTGTACTAGCTCTCTCTCTAACCGTTTAAAATAAGCATGGTTCTACTCACCTCTACAGCAGCTTCCTTCTCGTTCGAGCCGTTTCGAGGTTCTGCTACATTTCGATGGTCTGCAGCCTGTTTTTATCTGTTTCTCGATCGGGTGGGGCTCACACCGGCTGACCCTGAACGCTGCTATAAAACCCTTGGCGCTGTTCTTGCCTTTCACAGTACATCCAGCATTCGTCACTGAGTGAGTATTGAGAAGTTCAAAAAGACTTACTTGAAAAACTTTTTAACATTTTTAACATGACTTCTTTTAATGATTTCATTTCTTTTGTAACTGCTTCTCCTACAATGAAAATTATAACTTTGGATTGCCAGGGGTTTAAGATTTTAGATAATCAGTTTATATTTAAGGAGTGCGCATTGGCAGTTTGTCAATACCCATCTCTTAAAGTTAAACATTTTCATGTGAAGTCACCTATTCCTAAACAGTTACTCTCTCATTCAGATAAATTGCAGGTTTTATGCACTCTGGCACATCATGGTTTGCGGTGGGAGGGTGGATCTATTTCACCAGCGCAGTTTGCTATAACGCTTAACAGTGAAGTAGGTTCGAACTGTGTAGTGTTGGTGAAGGGAAGGGAGAAAATCCAGTGGGTCAGGGACATTCTGCCTGAGAGTACCATTATCCATGATTTGGATAGTTTTGGATGTCCAGCATTACGACGGCTACCGCCTCCGGAGGGATGTAGTTGTCCTTTGCATGAAGGACCACACTGTGCATTAAAGCAGGCGATTCAGCTACAGCGTTGGCTTTGTAGCATGATGTTCAAGTCATCTGAGTCAACGTAATTTAAAATTCTCCCTTCTGATCTCTGGCATTAACTTAATGTACTAGGTAGCTGTTTACTTCAATCTTTACGTTTATTTTAGTACATGTTGAAATTAACTAACATAATTTTATACTTTCTTCATATACTTCTGCCTGC
>JAVJGJ010020156.1:0-15513 GCA_035590215.1 Microhierax caerulescens
GGGCACACTGCTGGCTCCTGTTCAGCCGGCCATTGACCAGCACCCCCAGGCCCTTTCCCCCCAGGCAGCTTCCCAGCTGCTCTGCCCCCAGCCTGTAGCGTTGTGTGGGGTTGCTGTGACCCCCGTGCAGGACCCGGCACTGACCCTTGCTGAACCTCATACATGTTAAATATGTACTTGTAGGCATAACATCAATCTGAAATAATTACACTCTTTAGATATCAAAATAATTGTTTTAAAAACCTTGATCAACATAGATATTTTGTGACATAATCCTCCCTTCCTCAGTTTCCCTGAAGCACATTTGCCTCTTGAGCGTTACCCCTGAGCTTTTCTTATTTGTTCCAGAAATACATTTTTTTCCTCCATGAAGCTGTACTGTGATCATGCTTTGCTTGTAGGTAGCTGTAGGAATTAATCATTAAACTAGAAACATCTTTTAGAGATAATTCTATCTAGCATACACAGAATGATCCTGAGCTGGTGGTGATGCCTTGTTTGGAAAAATTGCATTTGGAGACTTGACAGGTATTTTGCCATTGGCAGGGATAGACCTATGGTATCTGTCTTTAGATTTCAAATTACCCCTGATAATGCAGATCCTTTCTGCATACGAAGGAGCTGCTTATATAGGTCCTTCCCCTGATTTGGGCACAATTGCAGACTCCCTGGCAACAAGTGCCATCGCTGAACCAGGGCTACACTGTGCCTCCCCTTTCAATTTGCCAATAATTACAGCAGATAACATCACACCCTGTACAAACCCCCAGCCCCTTCTGCCTGTCACCAGCTGCAGGCCCATCTTTTCCCCTTTTCTGCTTGGAGAGTGTATATAAAAAAAAAAAAAAAAAAAAAAAGAAAGAATCCCAACACTTTAATAGATCCAGACTTATGTCAAATGGAAGATGGTATCCCAGCATGTTTTAACTTCATAGAAACTATTTGCATACAATTTTTACTGAATTTCCTTGTCTAGATCAGTGGAAGGGAGGTTTATGAAATAATTTCCACATATTGTTATACAGAACAACTTGTTTATCAGAATTTGTTATTCAAAATCTTCATTAGACACTCAACAGCTAATTCAGATATCTGAAAGCCACAAATGGTCTGCAGCTTTTGAACCTCGGGCCACTTTCTCACTTGAGGCACTTGAAAACTTATGTGATATATATCTCTATAATGAAGTTTGCAATGGAAATTTCAATCCCAGAAGATCTTCTTTTTAGGAGCTTAATGGGATTTATAAAACCTATTTTCACATGCCACTTTTCTACACTAGCTATACATGAGCACAGTTTCTGGCTATTTATTTCCAGCTTTTTAGGTCAGCTGTATGTTTTCACCTCTTTTTTCCCCGCAGCAGGAGAACTCCTCCATGCTTATTAAGTAGATGCACCTCATCCATGAATACAAAGTAAGACAGAAAAGAAGTAGAGATAATATATGACTTCCAACGGTCTCCATCACATGTAGTGCCTTACAGAACTTCTATTCTTCGAGCCATGCTCTTCTGAAAAACGAAAATTAAGAAGTCTGCTCAGCCTATAAGCAACAGGTGGATGGGGTGTGTGTGATACCAGCTAGCAATCAAACTGAATGCAAAATCCTGTTAAAACTGAAGAGGAGTGCTGAGATACATGACCCAAGCAGCAAAAGGATAGGGGTCCTGTGATGGTGAAACCAGGACAGTGCTAGCCTGGGATTTTCCAGTGACTTTTAGGGCAATCAGTGACCAGAGCGCAATAGTTTTGACAGGAATCATCCTTCTGAAGTTTAAACTAAAGGGGAACATACTTGACTGGTGAAAAGCAACAGGAAAGAGTATCTGGAAACTTCAGTTTATCAATTACTTGAAGATAAAAACACATTTATACATGAAAATCTATGCTATGCTTGGGCTAAGTGAAGGCTGACAAACAGCTTCCCTTCAAAGTGATGAGGACAGCATAATTATTTTTTTCATAATTAAGTAAAATTGCCTGCCTGGAAAGGAAGTTATGGCATCATGAATGCTCAACTAAGTGAGAGAAGTCAAGGTGTGAAGGCCCTGGTCCCGGGCTAGTACTGAAGACCTGCTGGAGAACAAAAACATTCAGGAAAGATGCAGAAACAAGCTTCTACCTTCTGCATGTGTCACCTTTTGAGGACAAGGGCAGGGAACAGCCCAAAGCAATCAGGTGAGACATGGGTGATATCTGCTAACACTGGTGCAGTGCAAAGCTGGAAGAAGGTACGAGAATGGTGACACCACCCTCCCTCAAGAGTGTGGCCATGCTGGATTAAGGTGCTTCCTTGCTGCTATTGTCAAGATGGAAAAAGAAGTCTCTGTATCCAGGGAAGAGCCACCCATACTAATTTTTTTGAGTCAGGTTGGTTAATACCATAGGAATGGACGTTGCAACTGCTGACAGCTCACATATCCCTCCCAGTGCTCAAAGAAGCTCCAGGAGAGCTTAATCTATAAATCTTGGTCAAATTAAGTGGCTAGTTTTGAACACATTATAAAAAATATAAATGGGATTAAGAACATGATTTTGTTTCAGAAATGGTTACTTTTTAAGTCTATTTTTAAGAAAACCTTTCAACTAATTTTAAAAGATCAAATTTATAACTGTCCTAATATGTGCTAACATTCAATAAAGAAAAGGGTGATTAAGACCTCCCCATCACAACAGGATTACTTTTCATTTCAAACAGTCTTGTCAAGAACCCACAAACCTGAACTTTTGCTTTCAGATGCAAGCACCTTTTTCTCTTTTCTTTTGGTCAGTCATGACACCAGGAGGAAGAACCCCAATCCATCACCAGTTCCACCCTGATGGCAGGCACCAGATGATCTGCTGTATGAGAGACTCTGCCTTGTGTGATGCTGCCTGTACAGAGGAGGCGAGTGATGAATAGACAAACCAGAGCCACATCCAACTCTTTCTTGCCTCTTCCCCTAACTCTGTCACTCAAATCATACATTTTCCCGCACCAAAAGCAGTTGCCAAAATGCTGTTTAGCTGTTGCTTCAGCTGCATCACTTTTATTTACAGCCTTTGCTTTAGCCATCATGCCAAATACGTAGCATACTGCACAGAGTGTACCATGCAGCCGGTATTCGGTCCCACAGTCCTAGGGGGGGTGCTATAAATTTAAGGTGGGCCATTTCTTGGCATGTCAGCCATTTACCTTTGTAGAGAATTTCTACTGAGCATGCCTGTGACAAATTTCTTTTCTCCTTCCCTTTCCTTGTATTACGAGTATAATAAAACACACCCTATGACGTTAATGGTCTTGTAATATTGGTTGAACTATTTGGATGCTAGGAGACATCACAACTGAGGTCATTTATTCAAGCAATGTATTGAATTACAGGATTCCTTTTGCTTTTTGTTTTGCTTCTTGTTTTGCTTTTCTCTGCAGGACCCACTTGTACACTGAACGAAGTAGGAGCTTGTTAATACAGCTAGTCAGTGTTTTATCTCCCCATTGTTGTCTTGTCTAACCACACAGTGTTTCAGTTCTTCCGTGACAGGAGAATTCTCTCTTGCACTTTTCTGTGGGCTCACACTATAATGTCTGAATTCATAATAAATAGGTGTATATTTACTGTCACAGCAGTCTGGTCTTGGGGACATTTTCAATTCCTCTCCCTTTTTACAGGTGGAGAATCAAGAGAAATGGAAATGTCAGGCCACCCATTCATTGCATGGTCAGCTTCAGACAGGTCAGATTTCTCCTTTTAGAGCACTTGTAATACGTGATAATTATTATATAGTTCTATAACAACAGATGTGCCGGGGACGTGGTGACACTTGAACTAGTTCAGATATTCTAGGCAAACTAGTAGGGCTGGGAGAGCTGCAAAGGATTACAATATTTGCATTAGGCAAGTGAGTGCCACCCGCCTCACAGCCCAGTGCCACATCACCAGGGTATGACCTTTAGCTCTGAAGCCCAGCTCCTAGCTATTTAAATGCTGTGTTTGAGCGCTAAGTGCTTTTGTAAGTCTTACATCAGAAAATAGGGGGCATAAATTAAAGGCTTTGTCTGCACAGCATAATGAGGTGTGTCAGCTTTTACACAACCAAGCTGGTACAGCTGATGCCATGGGTGAGGGACACTCAAGCCAGCTTTGCAAGGTGTCACCCAGGGAAGGACCCAGGTGACGGTGGATGCTCATCGGTTATGGTCCACGCATGCAGGCAAAGCTTTTGATTTATGGTTCTGTTTATGGCTTGCGGGAACAAATACACCACATTTACTAAGCAGTCGTGCACGGTAATTCTAAAGTGAGGCCACTGTCAGTTCCTAAGAGCCAGCACAGTCTCCAAGCAGCGATTCGGTGGGAGCTCGGCACATGGAGGCAGCTGACTGTCAGTGGTTCATTGCCAGAGAGCTCCCTCTCACAGAGGCTTAGAACACGGTTTCTCTGAGATTTTGCCCTCAAAACTACGTCTTCCTGTTGCAGCACAAACAAACTAGCAGGCTGCATGCAGCAAGGCTTTTATCATCGCTCAGATTCTACTGTCCGTGCTGTTTCTCCTTCCTCCAGTCGTCAGACCACACCACTCCTCCTCCACCCAACCACCCATCCTGCCATCCTCAGGGCTATTTAACTAGTTAGTGGGAACGAGCTACAGCTGCACATCATCCATGTCAATCCACCCACTGCCTTGGAGGCAAGGCCACAGCTGCATATTATCAATGCTAATCAGCCCTCTACCTTCATTCCTCTACATCTTCCCACTAAGAAAAGCAACATGATTTATGATTTTTTTTCTTCTGGAAGCTGTCATTGGCAGCAGCAAATTGTAGAGGGTGAAAGTCTTTCTCACCATGTCAGTTACAAAAGGTCAAATCAATGCCCCTTTTCTACAGGTCTTACTTCTCCTTTGTGTCCCCTTTTGGCATGGTCCCTGTTCTCTAGACTTTCTTCCTTTGGTGCACATCTTATCCCATCCTTCTCCTCTCCAGATTCCTTCAGCCACATGCTCAGTGTTCAAAGGCTCCTGCTCCTGCTCCGCTGGATGCTCCCGCAGGACCTCACCCCAGCTCTGCCAACATTTGTGCCCAAACACATTAGAAAGTAAATCAACATTCCAAATTGCTACAGGCTGGGGCAGAAAGTCCAGGGTGAGTGATTTCTCTCTTACCGTCTCCGAGATCAAAAATCAAAACAATTGATTCTGCTGCGAACACCGCCCGGGCCACCTCGCTGAGAAGGTGAGGTGGAACCGGTCCCACAGCAAACACGGGGCACAAAGCAAATAGCCCAGCTGCCGCGGTGAAAGCTGACAGCCAGCAGTGCCTGAGAAGGCCTTACTTCTTCCAACAAGCACCAGATATTTATTAACAAGTCTGATCAGGGTTTGAAGCCAACTATTTTTTAGCTGAAAAATTTGCAAGTGTGGGAAACCTTGAAGCCGGGTGTTCTGTTAGTGCCAGCTGAACAGCTTGGGAGAGGGTGGCATCATACACATGAAACTCAGAGGATTCAGGATCGCTTTGCCTTCTTTCCTTTCACTCAGCCTTACTTTTTGTTAGAAGAGAAAATGGAAAGCAACGGTTTTGAAAGCGACCAGCCTGAATACAGCCATAACAAGGGTTTACGCTCTGCAGTCTTTAGAAGGAAATATTGGCTATTAAGGTCTGCAGGCAGGTGGCCAGCCCTAAGGCTGAACTAATGGGAAATCAATGTGGAAAAGAGCCAAACACTGCAGAGGATAAAAGGGGGAGAGCAGCTGGCCAGCCACACCTGGGACTGCACTAATCAAACAGGAACTGGAAAAAACTACCAGGCATTCCAAATAGTGAACCAGGAGCGCTGGGAACTCCCTTTAGGTGAAACCTCAAGAGACAGGGAGATGGTAGTTTATGAGCTGTCACTGTGGCCAAATCAGCAAAGCTGGGGCCCGTGGAGAAAATTAAATAGAGGCAGGACTGTTATTTGGCAAAGGAACAGGTGTGAAAAGAGATTGCTAGGTAAAACAATTCCTGTGGTTAGGGCTCTGTGGGTTACCTCTCAAACATCCACGCAGCTGATCAACACAGCCTGCGGCAGGACAATAAACCCGGTTTTGTAGCCATACTGTGTGCATCTGGCTTGCTTCCCTTGTCAGCAGGGTCCAGAGGGTGTCCTCAAATGTCAAGCTGGAAGAGGTTGGAGGGTGCACTGAACACCACTTTAACTTCAGTGGTCCTAATCAATCTTCCTAACGTACACCCAACTTTATTTTGCTTATTCATTTTTATTTTAATGAAGATTCTGTGCAAGACAAAGTGTTTAGAAGTAGTACATGCTATCGTGGACTACCGGTCTAAGCCTGTTTACACCGTCCTGGTGCATTGCCCTCCGCAGCAGCCCTTTGCTGAGCGTAGCCACAAGGGTGATACCTGTGCTCCAGCAACACCTGCCTTGTCCCACTGGTTTTCCTTCATTAATACACTGCTCAGGGAAGGTTGAGGGACTTGCCAGGACTGGGCACTCTCTGGAGAGTTCTTTCCCTCAGTAAAGTGGTACACAGCAGCTTGTGTCAGTCTGTCTTGTGTCTGCCCTTGTCCTTTATCCACATTCATGTGCTCCTCTCCACATTTTTCCCTGTCAAGTACCGGCTCCAACTCAACCTGGCTGAGATGTCTACCCTTGTACACTCCTATGCCTCATCCCTAGATGATCACCTTCTTCTCACAGGCTTTGCACATGTGTTATGGTTTCTCATGCCCTAATTTTACAGGTTGGCACCAAGCAGGGAGTGCATTTGAACTGCTTCATGCAGGAAACACGTTTGCTATGGGAGATTTTGCTTGACCTCAATAGAGCCAAGCACTGGCCTTACAAGGAGATCCAGTAGAGGTCGTATCATTACAAGTGTCCTTTAGGGCATCAACAAATACCTCTATGTCTCCTCAGGCTGGGGGGGACGTCCCCATGCAAAAATCTCTTCCAAATAAGCACAGTAGGGTCATGTCAGGCTTTCAGACTCTGACAGACTAGGTTTTACTGAAGGGTGCTTCATTTTTTGGAACTTCATCAGCATTCATCCCTAAGGTCTGACCCCCTGCAGCAGTCAGCTGTTTTGGCATTCACTCGGCATCACAACAGGGTGATTTCTTCTGCTGAGAAGTGTCCCAAGCAGCTGGGTTTCTAGAAGCGCCAGAGCCTCACTGCAAAGGCACTTTTGCATGCCAATGGGTTTTAAATCAGCCATTCACTTGGTGAGCAGAGCAGGGAGAGAGGAAGCAGGAGCCATGGGGTCCCCAGAAAGGGATGGTGTGGCAGGAGGTGGTCAGAGGAGGGGGAGGACAAGGGTGAAGGAAAGACTGGGAGAAGAAAGGAGTGGGCAATCGAGAGGAAACCAAGGAGGACTCATGGCAGTTATAGACTTATGACAGTGGTATGGGTGACAGCTGAAATTTTATGAAGCAAATGAGAGAGTGACACACTATTTAGGCATTTTGAGTCTTTTCCACTGCTGTGTGATAAGGGGAATGCAGCTGCAAGATGCCATGTGTCTCAGATAAGAGGAGGCTAATAAGCATATGGATGAGGTTTAAACCCAGCTAGATCAAAGGAATATATTTGGCTATTCTCATAACAAGGGTTTTATCCTTGCCTTGCTATTTCCCCTCAGATAGGAAACTCGTCCTTTAGTCCCAGGGCAGCTCAGCCTTTTTCTCAAGGTTTCCAAACAGCACTTATGAGAGTCTAAACAGAAAACTGATCTCCTGGCTTACACTTGCTCCCAGTAGAGCCTTCTGATTTCTCTCTAGTCTCAGCTTCTTGCTCCCCAGCATCACCCTCAGTCCTTTACAGCTGCACCCACCCCAAGCAGCAGTTACATCCTCCCACTGACTCCTGCACCCCCAGATCAGGCCAGGGTGCTCCACAGCTCTGGCCCCGGGATGAGGAAAGGTGCAGCGAGCAGAAGCTGGGCACTTGGGTCTTACCTTTCTCCAGGAGTGAGGCCAGAGCCGTTGCACATGCAGGGATGCACTGCCCTAGACAGGCTGCCTGCACGGCTGCTGACACCCTGCACCCGCCAGCACTGATAAGAGCCACCATCACTCGCTGCTGCAGGTCTTCACTCCATAGCTAAAGCTGGCAGGATTTGTTTTACCAAGTGTTTTCCCTGTACACATCACTTAGATTTTTGCCATATTCCTTTTTAGCCAGCCTGACCCTCTGCAGGGGAGAAGCTCCCGCCCATCAAACAAAACCACAGACCTTTCCCCACCCAGGCACTGGTTGCTGGTACCTACCCCAGTGGCCTGACCCCGGTTAACGGGAGAGCTGCCTCAGCCCCAGAGGATACACTTCTTTCTGTGCCTGCTCCCTCACATTTAACCCAGCAAAGTTAGCAAACATGTTTAGCCAAAAGAAAATGACAACATCTTAAAGATCGCAGTGAGTGTGATTTGGGGGCAAGATTTGGTCCGCTGAGGAATAATAACTCCTCCTTTAAGGTAATATCGACTTTGTTGCAAAAATACACAGCTCTGTTTGCTCTCCGTTGGTATTTGCCCAAAGGTCAATGTCGTCTAGTTCTGAAAACTTCTCTGGCCACACAAAAGAGCTGCCAGATTTTTACTGAACTCATAATTCCTTTTGGGTTCTCATTTTCCTTATCTGGCCATCCAGGCTGTCGTCTTTAATTATTTTTAAATGAACTGCCACATCTCATCTCTTTTAGAATATTTTATCCTCTCTACGCTCTTGTATTTCTTCCTCATTCACAACACTGAAAGGAAAGAACTGATTTTTCTTCTTTGATTATTAGTGTTTTAGCTCATCGCTTCTTAAATTGGGGAAACTTTTAAAAAGCAATTTTTATTCAGCTTTCCTATTCTGGTTCTCTGGTGTGAGTGTCCTTCCTGGCTGCTCAGCTCTCTCCAGCAGGCTTTTCTCATATGCTGGATGATGAAACGCTGCATCCTATAGTTTGCTTAGAACGTATCAGCTACGTGACACTGGAGAAAGACTCCGAGACCAGACCAGGTGATACACGACCCCCCCTGCTCTGTCTGCATTGCTCCACTCCTCCTGCTGCATTAACCACAGCTCTGACATAGTGACCACTGTGCCCCTCCCCACCAGCCCAAGCACCATGGACCTTTCCACCCTGCCTGATGCAGTTTTTGCTAATAACTGCTATCTGTCTAGTCACAAAAAAATTATGCATGGAGTCTGCAGACTCCAAGCTATACTTCATACAAAAAAAAAATAAATACAGTATTTCACAGTTGCACCCTTCTCTGCAAGGAGTGAATGTGCCCATCAGTGTACACCAGTACACCCAGCAGTGTATGTCACTGTCACAGGGCTTGGATATTGTGTGGGATGTCGGGACAAACACCAAAAGGATGGGCATTTAGGATAAAATTTTAAGAACTCTTCCTGTGAGTGTCATGAAGGGACTGAGGACCTTTTATAGATGTTTAAAGTGTTTGTGCAATGTCCATACAACCCTTCCTAGCCCCTTGGCATCTGAATATTCCCAGATCTCCAGAGCTTTCGCCTGCTATCCCCATCTGTGACAGGGTGGGCCCCATGGGGTGCTGTGTTACTGCCACCCAGCACCAGCAGCCGCTTGCTCATCGCAACTGTGGTCTGGGAGAGGAGGAAGCTGCTGCACCCCATGGAGATGCTGGGGGGCTTGAAGGGCATTTTCCAAAGGTGGCTTTGGTGTGTAGGCACTGCTCTAGAAAACAGGCAAGTGGTCTAAAAAGGTGACTGACAGAGCTCTGAGTGGGAGAGGAGGAATTGTGACACTTAGAAAGAAGCTTTTCTTTAAGACTATTTTCATCGTGGCCTCTTATTTGCAAAAATCAAAGCTTGATCTACACAACACAATCTAGTCCCACCATAGCATGGGCAAAACATCAATAAATGCCTAGGTAGCTACATTTCTGTTTGTTCAGCACACCACATGCTTCTAGTGATCTATAAAATACAAATTGGAAAAGTGTGGATTAAGTGAAATAGGTTTTTAGCATTTTGATAATCAGAGGCAGAATGTAATGAAGCAGCTCTACGCCAAAACACTCAAACCTGTACCTTATAATGCACGAGTGTGCCTGTCGGGAGCCATTTATTTAGTATTTTATCATATTAGGCTTAAAATTAAGAAATAAGCTGTACAAAATTACAATCACATGAACCTCAAAGCCAAGAGATAAAAAGCCAGGTAGGTAAAATCCAGGACATGCAGATACAGAGTAGAAGTGGACTGAGTATACAGGTTGGTAAGAAGTGAGGATGAGACATGGGGCAACAAGCTGCACTGATACAGACACGGAAATAACTAGAAGATGTCCAAAAAGTGTTGTACAGCACCCAGCAAAGCAATCAGAGCTCCACCCCGGAGAGCAGAACAGTAACTGGCATCAGAGCAGAAGCTGAAATGAAAGCTGACAGTGGAACAAATGTCGGTCGGTAAAACACAGGCTGATTATATACCAGTTAACATCGATTCAGATGCCAAGAATAACAGCAGGCACTGGAACCGAGTGGGGGAGTGCAAGGCACTGAGAAAGAGCTCAGCACAACAGAGCAGGAGATGATTAAACAAACAAACAAACAAAAACAAGGAACCCCCCACCCCAAGGAGGAAATGCTTAAAGCAGCACGAACAGGGAGCTGCAGCCTTCTCCTGTGGGAAGCAAATCCCGCGGTGAGCCGGCAGACCCGGAACGCTGCCAAATGGCAACTTTAAATTACAGGGGGAAGATGGGTCGGTGTTAGCCGTTAGCCAGCATATGCTTGACCTTTCTGAGAAAACTGGCATAAGCGCTTTTATTAATGATCGTGGCAGGGAGATGGGTTGGCGTGGAAGGAGGTTTGATGTCCGGACCATCTGCGATCCCACCTGCCAGGCGGTGCTGAGGCGGGCGGCCACCGGCCAGCCCTGGCCCAGGACACCACCCCTCCCCAAAGGCAAGAGAAGGTGAGACCTGCTCATCTGCACTTCTCTTATGCAGGGGGGCTCATTTAGCTCTTAAGCAGTAGCGATTGGATTTGGGGACCTGCTGGAAGCCGTCATGTGAACCAAAAGCACCGTTCGCCGGAGAGTGGCACGTCCAGGCTCTGCGTGGCCACCTCTTACCGCGAGCAAGGGGAGGGTAACAGGAAGGAACGCGCAATGGGTTAAACCATGGCAGATCTTGGATCTCATGACACCTAAAGCCAGTGTTTCTGTATCCATCAAGCCCTTTCTTTTTCTTTCAAGCACACATGGGAAGTATTTTTCACCTCCTTTGTAACATTTTATCGAGGAGCAGGGGTAAAGTTAGGCAGAAAACAAAACCCATGATGTTTGCTGAGAGGAGTTAGAAAATGTGATCCTAGAAATAGCTGGTTATTATGTACAAATGCAAACAGATGAAGAGTGCTGTGAAAAAGGTTATGCCAGTCAATAGCATAGATTTGTTGGCCTCATCTCCACAGAAGAATTTAGTACAGTGACTCACAAGGATTTGCTTGTAAAGCTGGGATGTACTGCAAGAATTATAACCGGCGTAATGACTCGGGTGAAGACGACGGTGTAAGAAGATTAATTGGCAGGGGTGTTACCAGCGCATAGATCGTAAATTAGCCCTTTTCCCTTCATGCCTATGGTGCAAGACAAGGCCTGTGTTTATAATGGATGACCGCATTATTTCACAAGAAGAATTAGGTAGCCCTGGGGCTAGTAAAAGTATGAAATGTTATGGGGGAAAAAGCGTGGCATAATTCACCTGGGGTCACAGAAGAAGGTCTGTTGCCACATGCTGAGATCTTACCAAGGGATGGATGCTGGGGAGGAGGGTGATCTGGGTGTGACTGCAAAATGCAACGCTGCTGCTCAGTCTCTGGGACTCGATGCTTGATGGCCAGGGAGATGTGGTAGGAGATCCAGGAGGTACCAGGTGAGGTGTTTTCCACAGTGGCAGGGAAGGTGCTGGCGCTGGCTACGGCACTGCGGCAGCCTCATTAAGCTGTCAGTGTGCACTTATCACCTACCTTTCAAAACGATGATTTTAAACATACAAGTGGGAAAAGGGCTACTCAGAAACAAGAGATTATTTTCTACACTTCTTAAGGGTAGATTAAACAGCCTGTCTCGTGCAGCTGTGCTAACAGAAGACTGAAAGAGGGTTGGATTACATTTCAGCAATAAATACAGGAAGGGGGAGGAATTATTTCTGTTCAGATAAAACCTGCTACAAGATCAGCTGGATGTACACTGACCCTGAAATAATTTGGGTTGGAAAGAAGAAGAAGAAGATATTTAACTTTAAGAAATAAGGTGCCAGAGCCACCTTGAATACGGTTACTGGGAGAAGGTATTTTGACTGTTGCAAGATAACATCAGGTTAGGTTACAGAAGAAATTGTGTGAGCACAGGGATGGTTCTTAATTTTGAAAATGATGGTGTGAGATATGGAGTTTCAATTCCTTTAGCATTATTCAGAGTTCCAGTTGAAAGGAGACTCAGTCACAAGTGTTTATGACACTGGACTTCACTGTTCAATTCCATGCTAATCCAATTCCCTGGTTAGCCCCAGGCTCCAGGACAGATTTTGTCTTTCTTGCTTGTTGCTGTTCATTTTGATTTTCATTTTTACTCTTTAGGGCACTACAGCTGTTGCAGGCAGAACGAGGTGTTAGTCCAAGTGCATGGGTGCCTCAGTGGCACAGAGATCACTTGCAGGCACCCCACCAGTGCGTGTCCCTCCTGACCGCAGAGTGGTGCAGGTCAGCTGAGACAATTTTGCTTGCTCCTTTCTATGACAGTGTAAGTTGCATCAGATGGTATGGGGGAAGCCTCTCACGTTTGACAGCTGACAGAGCATGAAACTGATGGAAGGAATACGATGAAGCAAAGCATCACCTTCTGCAATTGGCAAGACCTTGCAACTGATGGACTTTTTCCTTTGACCTGGACTGAGTCCATCCTGCAAACATTTCCATGCTTCCATCTCCTGGCTTGGGAGAGACCTCCTCATTTTGGGGGAAATCTACCTATAGAAACCACGTGAATTTGTAAAGTGGGGCTTTTAGCCTGTACCCTTCCCAAGCTGAATGCTCATCCAGGCTTTCTTGTTTTATTAGAACAGAAGAACCAAATCCTATTGACAATAGAGAGAAAACATTGCATACAAATACCCCAAGAGGTAACAACCCATTTAAAAATAACTAAAGGACCTCTTATTTAAAGTGCATTTTTTTTTTACTCAGGAACATTTCCCAGCCATTAATCTGCAGTGTAAATGGGCATGACGTCCTCAACAGGAGTACTGTTGCCTAAAACCTCCCTCAGAACCAGCCTTGCCCAGCCATTAAACAAACACTGGATGTATTTACACTGAGCCATTTGACTGCAGCACCTCTCACAGGACTGATAACTGAGTAAGACTTAAGCCTGTTAAAAACATATACAGCTCTGCTGTGGCTTTAAAACACACCTACAGCCAACATGAACCTTCAGTCCCTGTTTGTCCCTTTAGATGGTAAATATTTATCCAGCATCTCCCAGGCTGTCACAAATATTTTCCTGTAATCCATTTAGCTGGGCTTCAGATTAAACAGTATCAAATAAAAGAAGAGCTGTCAGTGCTATGGCTTGTGTGCAACATTAAAGTTTGGATGCAAAATAGATCAAATTGACATTAAAATTGCAAAGCCCCCACAGGAGCGTCCCATGGCTGCTGCGTGGGGGCAAGATTATAAATTAAATCTGGCAAGAGAGGAACAGAAACTCACATCCCAGCTCACTGCCTGTTCTTGCTTCCTCATAGTTCGTCAGAGACCAGTTTGTCATTGAGGAGCTGAATTTGGGCTCTTGGGGTTGAGGAAGAAGGTCCAGGTCTCGTATATACACTTTGATACTCAGATAACTCTGTGTGTCGATACTTTCATCTCTGGTAAAATAGCAGCAGCAGGAGGAAGGGGACAGGATCTGGCTGCATTTCTAGAGAGCAATAGAGCTGTAATCTCTCAGCAGCAGGGATTATAAAGTCAGTAAACGAGATAAACTTGGTTCCTTTTGAGAGAGGTGCAGAACTACTGGGTGAACTTGGAGCTGTAATTCCTGTATTATTCAACACATGGGCTTTCTACCGATTTTGTATCTCACACCTCATGAGATGCAAGGGGTTATTAAAATGCCAGATTGACCATGTGGCCTCAGGGAAGGCCTCATGGAGCTGCCAACGTGATGGCATTAGAACACTGTAATTTGCTGATGCAACGCCTCTAAAAAAATCATTTAAAAATAAGCTTGGATTGCATTCAGGAAGGGTGGTACCTCCTGGATTACAGGATGACTGCAAACCGTAACTGTGATTTAAAAGGTAGAAAAATAGCAAACGGTTGTTAGCTGTCTGGCTGGGTCAGTTTGGTGCAGACGCATCCTCTTGTTTCTTGGGATGCAGCGAACTGACCTTCCTGTGGTCTCGCTGAACTGGAGTTTGTGTATTTCCCATTTATTTCTGCTTCTCTGCTCTGGCTATCATCTCTGGGAGTTTCACCCCGGATTACATTTTGCAGCTGAGGAAGAGAGTCCTGCGTGACTATTTGCCCAGTGAATCTATTTTTGTTGAAGCATTCGGTGTCAGCCTTCCGTCTGGGTACAGATCAATACATCATTCTGTTTAGTCACCAAACTCACATTTGAGGGCATTCAGAACTAAAACCTTTTGAAAAAAACTATTGACATGTTCAGATAAGTTTTTCTTTCAATGTTGTCATGAATAAGTGGTTTAGGTTAAGTGATTTAAAGAATCACCATCAAAGGTATGAGCGAAATAGTTTTAATAGTTTTAATAGCTGCTTCACAAAGTTTGATGGCGATGTTCACTTTATTACCTATCACACAGATAAATCACACAAAGAAGAATCAAATTTAAAATTAAGCTGAATGTGCTTAAAGTGATTAAAGATGTAAAAGGGTAAGGGAGACCCTCCTGTTGAGTCATGAGGTTCAGAGCGGACCCTCTTGCTTTCTAAACTCTTAACAGAGCTTAGCTGCAGCTAGAGTCAATCTTAGTCTCAGACTTGGACAGCAGTTCATGTCTAAAGGATGTTTAAGGTTTCTTCACAGTTTAAGGTTGATCATAGGATTTTAGCAGCACTTAATCATTGACTCATTTAACTTCTGCAAAGTGAATAAAATAGGATTTACTACAATCCCAACAGTACCTTAATTACGGATCCAAGCTGGTAATACTTATACTATACTTATTACGAGAACCTAAATCAATTCGAACACACATGCACACAGACAAAAAGGAAGAGATGTATATACAGATATAGATATAAATGTGCCACAGTATACCTCTTAAAAGTTCCCCTTGAATTCAGCAAAATGCTCACATCAAATGCCTTCGCATTTCTCAGTGGGTGAGGGGTTGAGCCTGCAGGAGCAGGGGTATCAGCCCAGGCCCAGCAGCTTTCGGTGGTGGTACCCCTGGTTTCACAGGCCCGGGAGCTGGCGAGCTCTGAGCAGCATCCCACTCAGAGACAGACGCTGGTCGCACCCGCTG
>JAVJGJ010020157.1:0-15507 GCA_035590215.1 Microhierax caerulescens
TCTCTTCCCCAGGCTGAGCCACCCCAGCTCTCCCAGCCTGTCCCCACAGCAGAGCTGCTCCAGCCTCTCAGCATCTCTGTGGCCTCCTCTGGCCCCGCTCCAGCAGCTCCGTGTCTCTCCTGTGCTGGGGACCCCAGAGCTGGACGCAGTCAGTCTGTTTAAATCCTTTTCCCCTATTTCTAAAGTCAGATTCAAAGCAAGCATTGAGCTGGTTGCAGGTTGATACTTCCAGCCAGGAAAAAGAACAAGCAAATATCAGACTGCTGCACTGAAGCAATGAACAGATAGCTTTTAAGGGCAGGGTGGGGTCAGGGGGTGGGTGCGGTATAGAGCTACAGCTTTACAATAATTATTTTGAGTTCTGAAAGTGATACAAAACCCAGGAACCCAGAACTTTGTGCAAATCAGTGAATTCAGCCTTGAATGAAAAGGAGAAATAGGACATGGTTGCTTCACAACAGAGTGGTGTATCATCTTCTTAACTCTTGTCACCCACCTGCAGGGTGCCTGGGTTGCTGGGAAGGCAGATAGCTGACCTGGGGTTATGCAGAGCCAGCTCAGGTCCAGCAGGACTTCTTTGGTCAGGCAAAGCATTATCCCCATATGCCCCAGGAAATCCAAGCAGACCTGTTGCAGAATCAGCTCGGAAATCACCATATGCTCCTCGGCAGTTGGGTTACTAAATCTGATATGTATGATTGGATGAGCCACATCGCTTCAGTCCAGGTACTGCTTCTGGAGTTAAGCTGACACTTTATATTTTGTGGTAAATTAGATAGTAGGGAATATGGTGCAGTGGCAGTGAAGCTAAATATTTAGGAGCCAGTTTTGCTGCAGGAGGACAGCTGTATTACGTATGTAGATGTGGCACTCAGGGCCATGGGTTTGTGGTGGGCTTGGCAGTGCCAGGTTAATGGTTGGACTCAATGATCTTAAAGGTCTTTTCCAACCAAAGCACTTCTATGATTCTACTTTGAATTTTCCGCTTTTCAAATCCTTACCTTCCATTACTTCTGATAGTGAAGAGCTGACTGTTCTTCCCAGGCTCAATGAAAGACTTCCAGCAGCATTTCTTTGTTAGTCAGTGATGAGAGCAAGGGTGACTTCTTACTGACATGAGGTACGTTTGCAGAACCCCTGTAACAGACACAACTGTGCCAGTGGAGACGTACTTTTCGCCTGAGAAAGCTGACGTTCCCATATCGGGAACTGCAGCCTGCGGGTGGTGGGAAGATGAAGCCTTTGGTCTTTCCAGTGGCCTTAGCTACAGGCATGGCTCTGTAAGCCACTTGGAGAGAGGCTCATCAGGGCTCTGAAATACTGCTATGGGCACAGCCCACATGCCGTCTGTACCAGGGCAGGGCAAAAGACAAGCTCCTGAAGCCTGGACCTTCCTCACCACATTGGGTTTGGCTCGGTGAATCCCAGACTACCACCTTGGCATGTATGACCAGCTCTGGTGCTGCCTTCAGAGCACCCCCCTTTGGGGCTTACACTCGATCCAGCAAGACTTGTGTAGGTCATGGTCACCTGGCAGTATCCCTTAAGGCTCCTTGGCCACTTTTCCAGCAGATCCCCCTCCTCTGCTGTGAGGTGGGATGCTGGAGCAGCTCTGGTACCCTCAGTCCCTCACCCCTCCTGATACTTGCACTAAGAAACGTAAAGCCAGGAACAGAGGCGTTTCATTTCCTATCAGTTCTTCTACCTCAGCAGACAGAGGCACCTGCTCCCCGCTGAGTGCCTGCGGAGGGCATCTGCGCACTATGAGCGGCCTTAAAGGCCCTTAGAGGCTTTTCCTGGCTTGAGTCTTCACGCTCTCCTGGACATACATACCAAGAAAAGGAGACCGTTCCCTTGGAAGGAAAGACTGTGTCGAATGCCATCAAGGGAAAGATTGTTAACTCAGCTTTGACCCTGCAAGCTATCTTATGATCTTCTGGGCTCCTCCCTTTGCCTTGCAGACACCTTAGCATATGTCCTTGTTCACAGAACTCCTGACACCTTTCCCTGCCTTTCGGCATGCACCAGGAGCTCCCGAAGACATTGTGCTATTGACAAGTGCTGTAATGACAAATGGGCCCGTTCCTTCAGTACCTCAGTCCTCTGAAGCGACAATCTGAAGTTATACCAAGGGTGTGAATGAGGCTCCAGCCCTCCTACCCACCATCACCTATGCCCAACTAGTCAGAAAAAAGTTCCAGATGGTGAACTGCCCTGGCAGTCTGCTACCGTGAACAGCTGGGTACCAGGACTCCCCAGCCTGAGGGTACATCATCAAATCCCAAAAGTCCTCCTACTCCAAACCCCTCTTTGACCTCTTTCAGGGATTCTTCCCACAATGCCTATTTCAGGTGAAAGTCATTTTACCCCAAGAACTTACAGAATTATTAGCTCTTTTTTTTTTCAGGAGAAATCTTACTACAGGCCATTTCCCGATCAAGCAGGGGATAGCAGCTGGAGGTTGATTCTGGCCTTAGGGAGGCTGATCTTTGTTTAGAAATTTGAGGGCAGAGTGGTGACACAACCTGGGACACAGGAGGAGATGTATGAGAAGAAATGCGAAAGAAGGAAGCAAAAGACATGGAAGGCAACATTGCTGGGGATACAGCTGGAGACACACTCTTGGAAGGTGGCACTTTGTGCCAAAGGAGGTACCTCTGACAGGTCTGTGGCATGTGGATTAGCCAAACTGGAGCAGGGACACCCCCAAAGGGACTGCAGCTCCCACACCAAAGCAGGGGAGGTGCAAGAAGCAAGGAGCAGCAGAAGAAAAGAGGAAGAAGCAGGGAGTGGTAGACAGAAACGATTAAGCACTGGCCCCACCTCCTACATTGCCCATTGCCTCACTCAGTGAGTGCAACATGCTGTGAAAAGATGGGGAAATGAGATCAGCAGGGAGAGAAGATGTTGGGCTGAAGCTCAGCCAGTGGCAGGGGGTGAAAAGTGTTTTCCCTAAGTGTTTGTTTAATTGCCTGTCTTCTAGTTCTTCTCAATACCCAAACCAGTAATGAAAAGCTTATGTTAGCTGACAGTAAATTAAACAAAGTGAAATTTCCTGAGTTGAGATGTTTTGCCCATGGCAGCCTATTGACCTGCAAGATGTTTGCTCCAGCTGTGGGGATTTGTCTTCCCTTCATTGTGGGCCTGATACAACATCCTGTGATATTGTCTGTTCATGGTGTCAAGAATTTTCACAAAAGTGATGGAATTGTCTGTGACCTAACTGAGAAAGGGGGATCGATGACTCCCATCGGGCAAGACAATGGATGAACAAAACACCTTCCCTAGACTGACCATCAGATGCTTTGGGACTCACCCTAGATCATCTGAGCGTGGTGATGTTCTGGGCAAATATGCAGAAATTCCAATTTCTTCCCTCAAAGAAGTTTTTCTAGCTGTTATCCTGGATTCACCCTTGGACAGGATTTTGCTACTGCAGAAGTTGTTCCATGTTTGTTTGAAATCATAACTCGGTCAGACGCTCACCTAGTGATGGGACCAATCAATAAAACCCTGCAATGGAAGAAGGCTTAGGGGAGGAGGACAAGGGCTCCTGAAGCCCAGGGAAGGAAGGAGTGACTGACCACAGCTGTGGCAAATAAACGAGAACTGGTCTCAACAAAAAAGTAACTGGAGGGTAGCCTTTATTTTGGATCAACTGGCTATATCAGCTGAGCAGATCAAGTGGTTGGGTGGATGTTTGTCTCTGAGTTAATCAAAAGGGTTTGAATGCTTTCCTGAGTTAGTCAGACCAGCAGTGGGGGAGGGCATCCATGGCTCAGCCCCGCAGAGAGCGTAAGATCTGGACGACAAGCAACAAGACCTCTGAAGAGAGCAAAGGGCCTGAGCTGGTCTCAGACTATGGTCCCTTTGCAGGGACTAGGGATGCTCAGGGTCACGATGGTGACCTTATTATGGAGATTGGTAACGGGAATCATGTTTGTGTTGCGATTCAGTGGCATACTGCAATTGCTGTTCTCTGCTGTTATTTGTGCTTGCATTGTGATTTCAGTTCATTGCTATGCCACTCTGCTTAATTAAAATCACATGTAACATAAAATATCTTCAAGTAAGTAAATTTGGGGTTAAACATGAAACCCTCCATGTGTGGAATATCTATAAGATCCTGTTCAGAGAGTATTAGGCTATAGGTGCAAAAGTTGCCTTGGGAGTCCTGAATCATTGAGCTGCCCGTAACTGTACAATTCCTCACAACAGACTTTACCTGATCTCCACAAGTGTCACTCTGCCTAGTACGATTGTCCAAACATCATTTAGTAACCACATATTCCTTCAGACAACTACAGCTGTCTTCACTGAGTGCAAGTCTAGAATGAGATACGCAACAGAATGACTTCCAGTGTGCTCCCACGATCCGACATGCCAGCGCGATGTGCCCTGCCACGTGGGTGTGAGCTCATTTCCAACAGTGGAAAAGCTCGGAGCTGGTGAGCTCACCTGTCATACAAGATGCATCAGCATCCTCGAAGTCAGGGAACGACGAGAGCGGGTCTGGCATTTCACTCATGCACACAAGATTGTCAGACATGATAACAAAACAATAAGATCACTTTGTTCTATTTCCACAACAAGGATACGAACTTCATTTCCCTTTCCTTGGGAAGTGATGCACTAGGCACCAGGTGCAACTTTCTGTGGTTAGGAGCCTGGAACATGTTAGCGGGTGGGTTATTCCCTGCAGCTGGATTGTGGGACCTCTCTTCTGGAGCTGGAGTTTTCCTGTCCTCCTTCGCCCTGTGCAGAAAGAGGAAGGGCAGCCGCCAGAGCCAGGCTCCATGGGCCTCCCAAGGGTACTGCTTCTCCTGTTGTAGGGGAAGTTGAGGTACTGCTTTTCTCTTCTGTTCCAAACTTAGCTGAAGGATAAGGCAGGGAGCAATGTGACTAATCGGTTTGGTCTCCGATGGGCTGAAACAGTTGCTGTACCAGGAACTCTGCTGACTGGCTGCTCATCTCATCACGCTCAGTTCACCTACATCTTCTGACAGCTCACAGCAGGGTGCCGCATGCTTTTTTGAGCAGAAAACATTCCAGTGGACATCTAACTAAAGGGGCTGGAATTGTTTCCTGATGAACACCCACCCCAGTGGCCTCCATTCAATTTATTCTACCTAACGTTTAAAATGACGGCTGGAGCTGAAGTACTCTGAGATCTTCACTGGCTTCTTGCAATACATTTGGCAGCTGTATCTGCCCCCACCCTCAGGAGGAGCATTTCTCTCTTTTGTCCATGCTTACAAGTTTGATATTCCTTCAAAAGTTTCCCCTCATTACACACCAAATTCCTGGGCGGTGTTTGAGGCCGCTCTCATTTCCTCGGGGGAGCTGACACGCCAGCCCTGGGCTAGCCACCGTCTTTGTCTTCCAGCAAAGTCAGATGTGCTGGTGGCTGCCACCACTGACAAGCTGAAGAGGATGATCAAAATCTGTAAGATTGACTCTTTTGTTGCTATAACGTGGGACAACATTACTAACAAAATTCAACCTGAGTTTTCATCCAAGGTTTAGTCCAAATTTCACTGTGTCAGAATAGGGATTTCTTTTCCCCTAAACCACACACACCAAGGTCTGGTTCTTTCCCCATCTGTTATGCAGGTGTCTCTGTTCCGTAGCATGGCCACCTCAAACTCTGTCCAGACATTAACAGAGCCTAATACTGTTCATGAGGCTTCTGGGTATGTTGCTGTCGGAAAAACGCTCCTCTGAAACCTCTGCTGCTCTCTTCCAGCTATTTGGTGGGGTTTGGGTGGTTCTGCTAGCATTTGTAGTGTGAATTCAAACGGAGACAAGCACTCACGGGACAAAGAAGGTTTAATTCCTACTTCTTCCCTTCCTTTCATGGTTCTTCTGAGATTGAGGAAAACTAAAAGGGAAATTAATTCCTGAGTACAGACAAGTGTGGAATGGCGTGGGAGCCAGTGGCTGCTGTGCGCCCCCACCAACATTGCTCTTCAAGGATCAGTGCTTGATTGTCAAGCATACCCACAATGCAAATAAGCACACAGGCCACACACTTCAAGGCAGAACAGCTACAAATAATTAATATATCCTTCTGTTGGCATGGAGGTTGAGACTGAGGGGACAAAGGACAAGTATATTCTTCCAGACAGAGTCTAAATCTGGGGAATTTCATTGTGGAGTAGGTCTCAGATCACCACAGTCCCAGTGGACAGATCAGTTGGAATATCTGAAACCCACTGCTGCATTTCAAGATGTGCCATGGAGCACGGCTGGTCACGGAGGGGTCTAGGTCACCTAATTTCAAAAGAGCCAATGTTAGCAAGAGAGCAATGCACAGGAACAGTATATGCCAAATATTAGTGATGTGGCTCCCTTGCTAAAAGCCACTAAAGACTGAGTTAACGGTCTGAAGAAAAAAGGTCACTAGAGAAAAATGTAGGGAAGCGGCATGGAAGAGCCATTGAGGAAAAAAAGAATGAAATTCTTGGGTCTTTGCACAGCTACAGTAGTACAGGGAAAAGTCCACAGGGTGTCATCAGAGCATCAAGGAACAGCAAAAAAACCCAAAACCAAATCCAAAAAACTTTTCTGGACTAAAGGCTTCTAGCACAGCTTTTGCCTTGGGAAGTCCATGCAACATATTTATAGTGACTGCAGTCACCTTCGTGCTGAAATAATTCAAAATTACTCAGCGGTAAAAGCATTTAGCTCTTTTGCAACTTTTTATAATAAGTAAACCTCAAAGTACTTTACAGAGATGATGATAAGCTTTAGCACTGCTTTAGCAATAGGAAAATTGGGATTTAGAATACCTGGCTCATCGTGGCTCAGGAACAGGGTCAGGAGGAGAGACGAGCTCTCCTGAGACCCAGGAGTCCTGATGGTCTTTGTGTCCATTATGTACGTTGTCCTGGGGCGGGCATGAGGGAGGAGCAGAACCTCAGCCACCACTACCAGGAGTGGCAGAGGTGGACTGAAAGAAAAGCAGGGCTCAGTGACAGCAAGTGTTACCCGCTTTCCTGAAGGAGACTGGTATATAAAACACATGATAAGCCTTGCTTGGAACTATCCTTGCGTATCTCGATCATGTTATGGAGGTTTCAGAGACCAGTCACTATTGCGGTGGCTCGTTCTCCACACACAGGAGGAGAGCAAGAAGAAGAGGAACCAGGAGCTGTATAAATTTTCCTCCAAACACATCCTTCTGTCCTTGGCACGGGAGACCAAAAGGTGCCCATGTCACTCTGCCCACCCTTCCCAGCACGGACGTTGTTTTGCTGACCCCAGCTCTAGCACCCAGTTCCACTTCAGACACAGAGTCAGTCCTAAATGCACGTCACTAACCACATGAATGTCATTGCTCTAAGAGTGATTCTGGCCTGGAGACCAGCACTACTCGAAATTGCTCGAGGCTGTCCAGACACAATAGTCACTGGCCGTGCAGCAACTCCCCACGTTTCTTGCAGAGCGCCCCACTCCAAACCTCTCACCCATGTTTTGCGCCACTGGGAGCGGCAATGGCTCTGCAATCAGTTACCCCTGACCTGCAGGGCTGAGTCCACTAAAACCACCTTCTAACAGTCTGAAAGCAGAGCTGGATGCTCTTCAGGGAGTAATTATCTGTAGGAGCTGCAGGCTGGGGACCTTGCCTTGGTAGCCGTCTGCCTTCATCCCATCCCACTCACCCTCTGTTAGAGTCACACAAGCTTCTTGCTGGTTCTTCTGCAGCTCTTTTGGCCCATGTCTTCAAAGCGATTTCCATCTCCGAAGGAATCTGAACGCTGCGGGTTATGTCAGGATTTATTTAAGTGGTAAGTAGCTACATCTGTGGGCCCTTGATCTTCACCACAACAAACTGGCCACCCAAGTGTATATGGCATGGGGTATGTCTTTGCTGACAAGGTGGGATGTAGGTGTTTGGCCCCTTCAAAATTTTCACTTACGTTCATTATTGAAAATGTAAATATTGGCATATAGAGCCATACAAATCTTAGGCAGAAATTTCAGATATATTACAGTCAGTTCTATGAAGTGTAGTAAGAAAGAAACTGAATTTGTTATCATGAATTGACCCTATATTTTCTAGATTTCTGTTAAATTGCAACCTTTTCTGAACTGTCAGTAGATGGGACACAGCTCTTCAAATCAAATGTCTATATATGATTCAATATTCTCGTCAAAACTGTAGGCTTCTGTGTAATCCTGTAGGACTACAGGGGATGGTTGTTCCAGGGAAGCAAAGAGATCTTCTATCTGAGAAAAGATTCTTCTCGCTGCTAAATCCACTGAATGTCATCAACAAAGAAACTGCAGCAGACATTTGTAAAAAGACAAGCCAGCCCTGAAGAACAAGCAAACAAATCACAAAACAAAACCAAGCTAAGCTGGAAAACACAGACACTCCTGGGTATTTTCTGCATTGCAAATGTTATGAACTTGGATCATCAATATTCATGAGATGCAGTAGCTGAGGGCATCCAAGCAAGGCCATTGCCTGTGCCTGGGACAGGAGAGAGTAACAAAGGCGGCAGCAACGCTCACATTCATTAGGCCAAACCAACAACTGCTCTCCTGGCTGATGGGCTGCCACTGGTGTAGAGAAAAATCAAATGGCCCCCAAGACTGTAACATCATTAACCAGACACTGCAGAATTTGCAAGGAAAGAGCATTTTGGTGACCAGAGCATTTTTACCTGCTCAAAGTCACCCTCTTGTCCTGTGGGATATACCACGTGCATTGCCAAAGCTGACATTTCAGGAAGTTTTTGGCAGTTACGCTTGGCGTGGAAAAATCCTTTGCCCTTCTCTGTACCCTTCCTGCGGGATTTCTGAACTCCTTTGGAATAAGTAGAGCTCCTGACTGCATGGCGAGGCTTATAATTTGTCATTCTCCCCCTTTTATTGTCTCTGCGTTACCTAGAAACCTGGCTTTTCTGATCTGCTTGCAGGCTGCCTTCGGTGGCAGTGGAGAGATAAATTGAACATGACAAACTCTGACTTTTGCCCTTCTTTACCTTGTCCCTCTCCAGTTCTTCCAGCTCTGCCCAGGGTCCAGCCACCCTCCCAGGCTGCAGCCCTGCAGGAAGCTTGAATCACAGAATGATGGAAAATAGGATTGGGTGAGATGCTCAGGGGTTATCTCGTCATCTTTTGCCCTCCAGCATGATTAACTGCCTCATAAGCAGTTCTTGACAGCTGTCAGTCTAATCTTCTTTTAAAAGCCATTGGTGGAAGCTATTCTGTATCACAACATGTGTGAACTACTCCAGTGCTGTGTTATCCTTGGGGGCTTACAATGGGTTTCCCAAATTCTAATCTAAATATTTCCTGCTGTGTTCTAAGGCCAGAAGTTCTTGTCCTGTCTCCTTTCAGTAGCTAGAAGCAATACCACCCTGTTTCTTTCAATTTCTGATGTTTTCACATCATTCCCATTGAAACCCATTCCAAATGGTCCCATTCTTGGTTGGAAAGCGGTGCCCAGCAGGGCTTGCCCGTGGGAGTGCTGGGCTGAAGGAGAACAAACCAGAACAAACCCCCTTGTTGTCTCTGCCTCCCTATGACCTGTTTCTTTTGGAAAAAAAGTCTGCCACCGTTAACTCCACTTCAGCCTCACATCAGTGGGTGTGTCAAAGCATTTCACCAACATCTCTCGATATACCGCAGTTCGTGCCTCCTCCATATCTGCAAGATCTCTTACTCTTAGCACACAATTAAGTTGGTTTGATGTGATTTGCTTTGGAGCCAGCCATGCTGGCTGTTACTTGTTCTATCGGTACTTACAGATGGGTTTTGTTGACCCGTTCAATATCCTTTCAGGCACTGAAGTTAAGTATATACCCCCCCAAGTCCTCCTTTCCCCCATTGTGAAGATATTCCTTACATTTGTCCTGTTCCTGTTTTTTTATGAGATCTCAAAACACCTCGCTCGCAGCACCGAGATTGCTTTGCCGACTTCCCTACGTACGTCGATATGAATTAAATCAGACCCGGCTAATCTGGAAACCCCCAGCATGCATAAGAAATCTTTAACCTACCATTTTCTTATTTTAGCCTGAGTCCTCAGCTTTTTTTTGCTGACATTTATTGTTAGCCACCTGATCACAAACTGACCTTTTAAATGAAAATGGAAGCAAAAAAACCCAAAACCAAAACCATTGCATGCTTAGGTTTTTTTCTCTGATATAGTCATCCATTCCCTGGTGCATAGCGAAGCACCCCGCTTTCAATTTTCTCTTACTACTGATGCAGCTATGGCTTGCCTTCTTGTTCTCTTTCCTCTTCCTTCTCATTGTGTGTCTTGTCCCTCACTTTGCCCACGTCCTTGCTGCTGTGCCCATGGGCACCCAGGCTACTCCAGGATGAGCGCATGGAGGCAGCTCACCAGGCCAGTGTTAAAACACGCTGGGGGGCAGAGGGGGCTGCGTGCCATGAGTGATGCCTGTGAGCAGTGCCCAGCACCAGCAGCCCACACCGCAGCCATGAGCAGTGCCCAGCGCCAGGTGCCCGTGCTGCTGCCATGAGTGATGCCCGTGAGCAGTGCCCAGCACCAGGTGCCCGTGCTGCTGCCATGAGTGGTGCCCATGAGTGGTGCCCAGCACCAGCTGCTCCTGCCACAGCCATGAGCGATGCCCATGAGCGATGCCCGTGAGCAGTGCCCAGCACCAGCTGTGTGCGCCACTGCCATGCCCTGCGGCTGCCAGGACAGGTCAGACTGCCAAGAACGATCTCAAAGCGTGGGAAATCAGTGCCTTCGCAGTGTTTGCTTCATAAGAGCTGCTTGTATGCATACGGCAGGGGAACAGCCCCGTTTTTAGTGGCGTGAGAAAAATGCAGCAGCACTTGGGAGATGACCAAAATATTCCCTGCTCAGTGTTGCTGCTCCTGAAATGCTGAGGCTACCCAAGCTCCTGTTTTGCTGCAGCTTTGATTCACCTGGCTGTCCATGGGTCCTTCCTTGCTCTCCCTGAGGGTTGTAACCATTCCCATTTTATCTCACTTGCTTTTGCGCCCAGGTTCTTCCCTGCTTCCTCTGCAAGAACCATCCTTCCCAGGCATCTGACTGGGGGGGCTCCTGGCCAGCCCATCCACCCAGCTCCAGCCCCCCACTCCACCAGCCCCCCATGCCACACCTAACACAGGCTGCGGACCTGATGCTGATAAACCAGACCATGCCAGGATCCCTTCCTGGCATCCCGGTCATTAAGCTGGAAGGAAAATAAGTGAGCAAGTAAAATAAAATTGTCTCCAGATTGCCTCACCCATTTTACAGGGGCCTCACTGTGCTCTTGGAGCTCATATGTTGCCTTTTATACAGAGAGCAAGCGAGCTCATTCCCAGCAAAACCAGCTTTTGGTACTTAGACCTTCTAGTGAAAGCTTCCTGCAAACTACAGCTGGTGTAGTACAAACGCTCTGCCTTACACAGACCAGGACAAATACGTGGAGGAATCCAGACAGGCAGGCATCAGTGCCCCCGTTCACACCGCAGCAGGAGCCCTAATCCCAAATCCTTGTTTCTAAACACACAGACCCCGTGAGGTCCCCCACACACAGGGTACGCAGTGCCTGCACTGATTATGGGGGTGCCTGCAGGATCCAGCTGGCTGGAGCTGCGGATGAACGAGGCTGCAGACGCCCTTTGCAATGATGCTCATTCCTTTATTGGTGTCATTGCCAGTTTTTGAAGGGTGCTGGCGCTTTCTGGTCATTCCCAGCACTGGGTCAAAGCTACATTACAGCATATTGAAGAGGTGTCCATCCAAAGCCAGAGGGGATGTGAGATTAATGACCTCTCTCCATACAGTATGTATAATATATATATATATTTATAATATGTCCTGTATATTCATATGTATAGAGTGACGAGGATGGGCCACCATACAGTAAACTTTTGATTTCTAAATAAATCACCAGAGCAACAGGCACAAAAATTTGGTCCTAATCAAGGCCCTCACCTTGTCAATCAATCTGAACAAGACCCCAACCCACCCTCTCGCAAAAAAAAATAAATATCCAAACCTGAAACCCAAAATAACTAAACAACCAATTAAACAATTAAAAAAAAAAAAAGCCCCAGCCCAGCCCGGCCCCCCCCCCCCGTGATTTGCCCTCTGTACAGTCACTCACATTGACGGTAAATAGATCCCTTGGCTACACACACACGCGCACCCACACACACCGACACACACTCATATGTAAATACACACGCACCAACATACAAAGACCAAAGAACATTACAAATATACATCTGAGGTTGCTGCAGCGATGCGCGGAGCCACCCGAGGCGGAGGGAAAACGCTGCCGCTCGCTCACCCAGTCTCGGCTCAGATCACCAGCATCTGCTTCCAACCTGCCTTGGGGTTTGTGCTAAGGAGGTGGGAGGTTGTCGGCAGCAGTGCAGGGTGACATAGTGAGTGCACGGCAGATTGCCGGACCCGGGCACACGATGGGTACGTTGCAAGCCACACTCAGGATGCTGTAAGAGGCTCATGCCATCCCCTGGCACTGTGCTCTGCTGGAAGGGCTTCCCCATGGAACCTACTGTGACCACGGTTCTGCTGGACCTGGACCTGTCCTTTGCTGTGACACAGGTGAGGACCAGCACACGCCATGGGAGATGGGTGTGGAGCACATTCACCCTTCAACGTAATGTTTCCATGGCCTGGGGCAAGCCAGGAGGAACAAGAGACCATCAGCTCTTGAACTTTGTTTTCCATGCCCTGGGTAGAGGATGGAGGTAAAAAAGACTGTTGCTAGTTCATCACCTTGGGGCTCCACAAGCTGCTGACCCAGCTGAAGGTGAACTTGGGGTGATTAGAAAACAAGGAAGGGAGGAAAAGACAATCCTACAGGCCACCCTGCAGACAGCTTCTCCCCTTTCTGAGGCCTGTGCTTCCTGAGCCCGACTTCCAGACGCTATCCTGGAAACTTATACAGAACCAGGTCTCTCATCCACCACATTTCATGGGGACAGAACCAGCTCACACCAGGGGATGCAAGGGATAACCCCCTGGCTGCTGATGGTACTTGTGGACAGAACCTCACCACAAGCCATGGAAGAGACCCATCTCACTCCTAGACCACCTCTCCTGCACCCTGAGCAGAGACCAGAGCTGGCTGCTGCTGGAAGGGAGTGAGCTCCGTCCTGGGGCCAACCAACACCTTCCGCAAGAGCCTACACGCCAGCTGCTGGGGTGGGGGAGAAGATGTTGGAGAGGCAGAAGGTGTTATGGGGCACAGGTGGGGAAGGGATGATGGTGGCAGAGGCAACGATCAAGAGGCAGGACAATAATACAGGGGATGGGGAGAAGACACCCCGTGGCAGAGCCGGGGATGTGTCAGACGGATGGGAAGGTCTGTGGGTGCTGGCCACATGAAGCACATTGATGGGGCAGTCCCACTGGGTGGGACTTGCATTGCTCTGACACAGACAGCTGATGTTTCTGCTCCTGATGCTTCTGTTCCATGTCTGTGCCTCGTTCCCTCTCCCTCCCTCATGCTGGGTCCTGTGTGCAGGAGGCCTGGAGGTGAGCTGTGACCAGTCCTCCAGCCAAAGAAATTATCTTCATCGCCAGAAGATGTTCCTCACCTGTGATCTCAGACCTGCCTTCCCAGGGACTGGCCTCAGCAAACGTCCCTTTGAAGACCCATATCCTCCCAGGTGAACCAGGCGCTCGCTCCCTCACTCGTTAGGGTCTCATCAAACAAGTGGATCTCCCCCATCTCCATGCATCTGGAAGCCATCCCAGGGAAACCACAGCTGCTGGCCTGGCCCTGCCAGGAATGGTCTTCAACAAGGACACACCTTCCCTCAGCTGAACTGCTGAAAGCTGAGTCACTCAGGAACACTGAACGATGTCCTGGCACCAACATGTGCTGCTGCCTGGGATGGGTTTCAGATCGCCAGAGTGGCCTTACGGCTTGCCCCTCCTTACCCATTACCCATTTCATGTTCATCCCTCCACGACCCACGCAATCACCAAGAAATTTCTCCCAACTACAAGGTGACCTCCACATGGTATTGCCCAGCCTGGAGGAGAGAGATGCTGACATCACTCCTCTGGGCATCTCCATCTTGTCCTGCATTTCTTCATTGCCTTTAGTCGCCATGATGATGGACACTCTCACCTCTGGTTTCACTTAGGTAGCATTGCTCCCAGACTATGTATGTCTTGGGGAGGGGTTGGTGGAAGGGGATGGACATTTCCATCTCCTGTTCTTGCTATAAGGACTTAAACACCCACTTAGTCAGGGATGGGAGCAAGCTGGGTGTCAGACAACTGAACAGGACAGGGCCAGCCATCTCCAGAGCATGGCACAGGTGAACGAAGTCCCGGCACTGCCAGGACTGACTTGGTCTGGTTAATCTGCAAGCCCTCTCTGTGGATGGAACTGGCATTCCTGGCATGACAGCCATGCCCAGAAGTCAATGAGATGTCATTGCTGCCACCAGTGTTGACGCAGGCTGGAGTCCCTCTGGGCCTCTGACAAGCCCAGCACAAGGTGCTGATACCATGAAGTCTCCAAATCCTTGTAGAAATTGACAAATTCCCTGGGATCCAGCAAAGCAAATGCAGCATCAGAGTCCATGGCCATGTCACCTCCTGCCAAAGCCACCAGAGAGGGGCATGTGCCCTCTCCTGCCTGCTCTGAGGAGCATGACAGCGAGCAGTAGAGTGGTGATGCCCACCCTGCCAGTGTCCCTGTGCCCCAGCCCTGCTTGGGGGCTGCGACCATGGCATGGGTGGGGGCTGGGAGCTGAGCGTACCCGAGGAGTGGCTGGCGTGGTGTCCACTGCCAGCCTTGGATGTCCTTCAGTCCAAACGCACCTCCTGACTTTGTGCATCAACCACTCCATAAATAAATACGTTAAATAAATAAAGTGACAGATCCAGATCGAGGAGGGGGGGCAGAAGGAAGGAGGGGGAAGCTCCCCTCGCCCCAGAGGATGTTCGTGAGCGTCTCACACAAACACACGCGCACACAAAGTAGCTGAAGACAAAGATGAACTGGGACCAGTGGAGATGCTGCCGGCTGGGGCCCCTTCCCCAGCCGTTGGCAGGGCACAGTCCTCACTGTGAGGCGGTGTGGAGGACGAGGGTGTCCAGGACATCACTCCTGAGCTGGCATCGTGGTGGTGTGTGGGGAGCTGGAGGTGAGGGAGACATGCGTGGTTGAGGATGGCAGTGACCGCGGCGTCTGGCACCTGGATGGGGAGACAACCCAAAAAAACTGGTTTCTTTCTCCTTCCCCTTCCTCTTCCTCCCACACTCCCCGAAATCCAGCCATTTTCTCAGTCATTTGCTATGCAGGCAGCACCAAAGGACACCCAGTGGTGGGCAGGACGATACCTTGTGTCTTACCATCTGGGACATATGTGCATCACAGCATCACAGAATGGTTTGAGTGGGAAGGGACCTTACAGACCACCCAGTCCCACCCCCCTGCCACGGGCAGGGCCCCCTCCCCCAGCCCAGGCTGCGCCCAGCCCCGTCCAGCCTGGCCTTGAGCCCTGCCAGGGATGGGGCAC
>JAVJGJ010020158.1:0-15430 GCA_035590215.1 Microhierax caerulescens
GGGGCTGGGGGGGGGGGTGGGGGGCCGCCCTCGCCATGCACTGGCATAACCAGCATGACGGCGTCGCTGGCGCCAGTGGTTAATGCTCAACTGGGACAAACTGGTTCCCACTGCAGTTTGTCACCGCGGCTGCCGCCGGCCCCTTTGCTGGTTTTGGGGGGTCCCTGGGGTTGAATTGTTCCTTGTTGCCCCCCCCCAGCAGTGACACCCCCCATCCCCATGCTGCTGTTTTGGGGTGGGGGGTCTTGGGAAGGGCTGGGGTGGGGGTTTGGCTGCTCCCGGACGTTGGGGTCAGTGGGGGCGGGGAGCACAAGCTGGGGCCCCCCCAAAATAACCTGGAGCAAAGGTGTCCCTGGCGTGGGGGTGCTGGGAGCCCCCCTAAGGGCCCCCCAAAACAGACTGTCCCTGCCATGGGGCTGTTCTGAGCCCCCCAAAGCCCCCCCAAAACAGACTGTCCTTTCCATGGGGCTGCTGGGAGCCCCCCTAAGGGCACCCCAAAACAGATGAGTCCCTGCCATGGGGCTGCTGGGAGCCCCCCCAAAATAAACGTGTCCCTGCCATGGGGCTGCTGGGAGCCCCCCAGAACCCGCCCAAAACAGACGTGTCCCTGCCATGGGGCTCCTGGGAGCCCCCCAGAGCCCCCCCAAAACAGACCTGTCCCTGGCACAGGGGCTGCTCTGGAAGCTTCCCCAAAACAGACGCATCCCTGCCGTGGGGCTCCTTGAAGCACCCCTAAAGGCACCCCAAAACGGAGCCCCCTAAAGGCACCCCAAAACAGACCTGTCCCCAGCACAGGGGCTGCTCTGAGCCCCCCTAAAGGCCCCCCAAAAGAGACGAGTCCCTGGCTCCGGGGCTGCTCCCACGGTGCCTTCCCTGGCTGAATTCCCACCCTAAAAATACAGAGGGATCATGGATCCGTGGATCTGTGGATCCATGGATCGCCGTCCACGCTGGGCCGGAGCCAGGTGGGTCCCCCCGGTGCGTTGCCCACGCTGCCCCCCCACCCCCGGGGTCCCCCCTGGCATCGCTGCTCCGGCCCCACGGCGCTCCCACGGGATTTGGGGTGTCCTGAGGAATGTTTTTGGCACGAGCCACGTGGGAATGGCTTTTCCAAGGGAATAATTGTTTGCACGCCTGGGAAGCAGAGGCACGGACGGAGGGAAGTGGCCGTGGGAGGGTTTTTTTCCTCCCAATTCTGTTCATCCTGCTCCCACTGCGCTCTCCGGGGGTCCAGGGGGGTGAGGAGGATGAGGAAGCCCCTTCCTGCCATCCCATCCATCCTCCGAATTATTTTTCCATTCCTCCTTCACCTCCGCAGGGACGCCGCAGAAGTACGACCCGACTTTCAAAGGTCCCATCTACGACAGGTAAGTGAAGCCGCGCCGGTTTCGGCAGCTCCGCGGTGCCTCTGCCGCAGTGCCTCATGTCACGCCTGCAACGCTCCTCTTCCCGCTGGCAGGGGCTGCACCGACATCATCTGCTGCGTCCTGCTGGTCATCGCCATCGTGGGCTATGTGGTGGTGGGCGTCGTGGGTACGTACCGCAGCGGGGGTCTGTGCTGGTTTTTGCCGCGGCGGGAGGTTTTCGGGAATTGGGAATGCTCGGATTGCAGCCAGCTCGCCATCTGCGCCAGTGAAATCCTGCGGCGAGGGGCGTCGGGTCATCCAGATGGGACAGAGGGTCACCGCGGGGGTCTTGCCAGCGGTGGGTAGGGGGCAATAAGGGAGCGAGGGCCACTGGTGTAACTGCGGCTGCGTTGTTCTGTCTCCCCCTGCCCAGCCTGGACCCACGGGGACCCCCGGAAGGTGATCTACCCAACCGACAGTCGCGGGCAGTTCTGTGGGCAGCAGGGAACCCCCAATGAGTACGTGTCCCAGCTTGCAGCCGTCGCTCACCGGCACCCCGGCATCGCCGGAGAGACCGTCACCTTGGGGTGCCGCGATGGGCAGTGCGCCCTGCCTGTGCTGCGTGCTCTCCTCTGCCTGCGCAGCACGGTGGAGACCCTGCCCGCTCCCAGGAGGGCACAAACCCCCTGCAGCTCCTGCGGTTTGGGGGGTTTGGGGTACTTTGGGACCCTCCATGCCGCGGGTGTGGGTGTTTCCATCACCTCTCCCAGTGCAGGCTCTTCCCCAAACTGGGATCGTTGTTATTATTTTTGGCCTGTTTTTTTTTTTTTTTTTTTTTTTTCAGGAAGAAACCTTTTCTCTTTTACTTCGACATCGTGAAGTGTGCCAGCCCGCTGGTGCTGCTGGAATTTCAGTGCCCGACTACGCAGGTACCGACCCCGGCTCCTCGACGCTCTGCGGCTCCTTGGGAAAGCTCCGGTTTGCGGGGGCTCGTCCTTGATGCGCCGCATTCCCATCACCTCTTCTCCCATCCAGATCTGCGTCAGCAAATGCCCGGACCGGTACCTGACGTACCTGAGCGCCTACGGCTCCCGCGCGGCCGGCGAGCTGGAGTACTACCGGAACTTCTGCGTCCCAGAGTTTAAAAACCTGCAGAAGGTGGGTGGCAGGGAGCGTGGCAGCGGCGTTTCTCCGCCAGCCCCGGTGACGCTGGCGTTCTCCGGTGCGGTAATTCCTGCCCGAAGCTCACATCCCGGCTCGCTGTCCCCATCCAGGCTCCCATGGAGGTACTGAAGGACAAGGAGTGCCCGGCCATGATTATCCCCAGCACCCCATGTACGTCTGGAGGGCTAACGAGCTGATTAATGAGCTGATTAATGAGCCTGCTGGCTTCTGGCAAGGTCAGGGGAAGCGGCCGCTTCGCAGGCTGCCCCTTGGTGCCTTTTTTGGGGGCTCGGAGGCTCCTGTTTGGGGTTTCTGGGGATCTGGTGTCGGTTTGGGACAGTGGGGAGGGGGTTTTGGTTGTTTCCTCAGGGCTGTTGGGTGAGCGTGGCCAGCGGTTTGCGATGCTGAGTTCCCCCTTCTTGCCCAGTGGCGCGACGATGCTTCCCAGCCATCCGGGCCAAGAAGGGCGTCATCATGGTTGGCAACGAGACCACCTACGACGATGGCCAAGGGCGCCGGAGGAACGTCACCGAGCTGCTGGAAGGGGCCAAGTGAGTCCCCACGGTCACTGGTCACTTCGCCTTTGCCGGGGTAGTGCCGAGAGCGAGTGCATGCGGCAATACCAGCAGCGTGGCAGGGATGTGGCCACACCTGAGGGAGCCTCTTAATGAGCTTCTTCGTTATTGCTGCTTCACCCGGAAGAGAAGCAAAGGCTTTTATCTGTTGGCACTTCTGCACCGTGTTGCTGGATGGATTTATGCCGTGGGAGAGCCTTGAAAGCCCTGGCACGGAGCCCCCGCCTTGGCAAGACGCGCTGCGCAGCAACCCCATGTTTGAAACGGGAGCTGGAAGCGGGGAAGGAGGGGAAGCAGCGGGGGCAGCTTGAAGGAAAACAGTGCCAGGAAACCCGCCTCGGTCTTGTTGGATTTTCTTGTTTACAGGGAATCCGGCCGAGGGCTGCGTGGTGGGGGAGGACAAGGGGCTATTGAGGCGGTGCCGAGTGCCAGCAGCGGGTGCAGGCAGAGCCGCGCTGGGTCTGATGCTCCTGTTCCTTTCCCCCTCGGCTTCTGCATCATCCGTGTTTTATTTCTGTGTTGCAGAAAAGCAAACGTGGTCCTGGAAACCAGACAACTGGCCATGAAGATCTTTGAAGATTACACGGTTTCCTGGTACTGGATAATCATGTGCGTACGGGCTAAGCCATGCGTTACGGTCGTCCCGCCCCACCGCGCCGGGTGCCTGCAACAGGCTTGGCGCTGCCCTCGGATGTGGGGCAAAACTCATGAAATACCGTTTTATTTCTTTTTTTTTTTCCCCTGCCTTTGCATCGTTTCCACTCAAACTAAAGGAGAGGCGGCGGGGGGTGTTTTGGAGCAACTCCTGCTCACGCTCCGTCTCCTCCGCCATCAGTGATTCCCAATTTTAAGGCTCCCGTCATGAACAGCTTGAGGGCGAGCCGACCGATGGAGGGAGGGGGTGGCATCGCTCATATTTTGACGCGCTGCTGCCTTCCTCCCACAGAGGCCTGGTGATCGCCATGGTGGCCAGCTTCATCTTCATCGTCCTGCTCCGCTTCCTGGCTGGGATCATGGTCTGGGTGATGATCGTGATGGTGATCCTGGTGCTGGGCTACGGTGAGCGAGGGGTTGGGAGCTCCCCACTGGCTCTCCCCCTTCTCCTTTCCCTGGCTGTAGTGGGATTTGCACAAAGGTCCTGTGCTGCGTCTCCCCACGTCTTCAACCCCGGCATCTGCCGCCATCTCAGTCTCTGCTTTTCAATGTGGACGGGACAATTTTCCTGGTTTTTGCCACAGGAATCTTCCACTGTTACATGGAATACGCAAAACTGAAAGGGGAAGCGGGTTCCGACATCTCCCTGAAGGACCTGGGATTTCAGACCGACCTACGTGTCTACCTCCACCTGCGGCAGACGTGGCTGGCGTTCAGTGAGTCTCCGTCCTCCTGGGGCCATGGGGGGGGACAGGGTGGCTGCGCCCCAGCCCTGGGGGAAGGTGGGGCGTGGAGGTTTGGGGTCTTCCGGGTCTCCTCACAGCTCTACGCAAAGGGCTGGGATAAGGAGGGTAGATTTGTTCGATGCCGCCACCACTATGGGGCGGGATGACTGGCCACAGGGTGGGTGCTGCTCTTCCACGCGAGACACGGTGCTGGACGTCCCCTGCCACAACGGTTTGGCTTTTGGGAAGGCAAAGTTGGCCATTGAGCACCACCCATGCCCTCGTGCTACCCAGGGCTCCCCTTCTCCTCCCAGTGATAATCCTGTGCATCGTGGAGGTGGTCATCATACTGCTGCTCATCTTCCTCCGCAAGAGGATCCTCATCGCCATCGCGCTCATCAAGGAGGCCAGCAGGTCCGGGTGGCCCCCGTCCCCAGGCAGAGGTGGCTGTTGTCACCCATCACGGCGGGAGGACTCGGGTTGGATGCGCTCCCATCGTTGCCGGGATTTTAAGCGGGTTTTAACCGTCTTCTCGGCAGGGCTGTTGGCCACATCATGATGTCGCTGCTCTTCCCGCTGTGCACCTTCTTCCTGCTGTGCCTCTGCATCGCCTACTGGGCCAGCACCGCCGTGTATCCTTTCTTCTTCCTCTTCCCGGCGCCTCTGCTCCCCAGGAAGGAAGCTGCTCGGAAATCAAAGGTCTTCCAGGGCGCCAAACATCTCATGGGATTAGTAACGCACCCGGGTGCAAAGCTGCCAGCTCAAGCCTCTAAGTTTAACTTAAAATAAAACCTAGAAGAGCGATTGCAGGAGGGTGGTGACAGCGGATCCGAGCGAGGGCTTGGGTCTGGCCTTTGCAGAACCACATCTCCTTAACCCTTGCGCTGCAGCTTCCTCTCCACCTCCAACGAGGCAGTCTACAAGGTGTTCAACGAGACCGCGTGCCAGTTTTCCGGCCAAACCTGCAAACCAGAGGTGAGGATGTCAGGGAAACCCATACGAACGCTGGGCTTAATCCATCGCGTTTATTACAGGAAAAATATTCCGGTGGCTCTTTGAGCCTGCCAGCTCTTCAAGCACAATTCCACCTTTCTGAGCTCATTTACATCACAGAGTTATTTTCCTTCAAGCCGTTGTGTAAGCAAAGCTGATTTTTTGGTCCGAGTGAATGCTACCAAAAAAATTAAGCAGGATAATGTCTTCTGCAAGTTGGGATTGCTTTGGGTTGACCGAAAGGTGCCGTCAGCCTGCCCAGCAGCACAACTCCGGTCACCACCTGAGCATCTGCTGTCCTCTCTAGACCTTCAACGTGAGCAATGTCACCAAGCTGTGCCCCGACGCCCAGTGCCTCTTCGCATTCTACGGGGGAGAGACGGCATACCACAAGTACCTCATCATCCTGCAGTTCTTCAACGTCTTCATGTTCTTCTGGCTTGCCAACTTTGTGATCGCACTGGGCCAGGTGACACTGGCGGGGGCCTTCGCGTCATACTACTGGGCCTTCAAGAAACCCGATGACATGCCCGCCTTCCCCCTCTTCTCTGCCTTCGGCCGCGCGCTCCGGTATGTCCCTCCTGAGGGCGACTCGTGAGCTTCTCGAGGTTGCCCCCTTCTAATGGCAGCCATCGTCCCCAGGTACCACACTGGCTCGCTGGCCTTCGGCTCTCTGATCCTCGCCATCGTCCAAGTCATCAGGGTCATCCTGGAGTATCTGGACCACAGGCTAAAAGGTACCAAAGTGGGAAATGAGTAGACGAACGAGGTTGGCTGCTTCTGCGTTCCTCTGTGCCAGAGCTCGTGGCTAACGTCCAGGGGAATCATTTCAGTATTTCAGTAGAGAATCAGGATTTTCCTTTAGGATCCCATAGTCGAGCCCTTTCTCTGAGAGGTGTCGCGGGGTGGGAGCTGGAGGATGCACCGTCAGGCCAGCCAAGCCTGGGTGTCCGTATGGGTGCCCGGGATACCGGCGTCTGGCTGTACAATCTTGTTGATTGTGAAATGTAACCAGCAAGCAGCAGTGTGTGGAGAGCCAGCGAGGCATGGAGAGAGGGGGGAGGCTGCGACAGGGCAGTGGGATGTCTCGTTAGGGACCCTGACATTGCTTCTGTAAGGAAAAGTGTCCCTGGCTTTGGCTGCTCACCCTCTCCCCTGGCACTCCTCCAGCTGCAGATAATAAGTTCGCCAAGTTCCTCCTGAGCTGCCTGAAGTGCTGCTTCTGGTGCCTGGAAAAATTCATCAAATTCCTCAACAGAAATGCGTACATCATGGTAAGAGTCTCCCAACCGTCACGTCCAAAGGGCTACAGTGGGGGTGGTTTGGGTGGCTGTTGAGAGCCGCGGCTCCCGGCGGCACAGGTGGACAAAGCTTTGGAGCCTTTCCCAGCCATGTCGCTCTGGCTTTGGAAGGTGCCTTCCCAGAGATGCCCTGCAGGGTTGGGGGGCTCCAGCTCTCAGTGCCCATGCTGCCTGACCTGCCAGGGGAGGTAGAAGCGCTCGGCAGGGTGGGATTTATCAAGTTTTGCTCGAAGATGGGACTAATCGCACCCTCTTCTTAGCGGTAAGCTCAGCGCAGCTCCGTTTCTCTCTCCCACACCCCTTTTTTCCGGGACCCCCTCTAGATCGCCGTCTATGGCACCAACTTCTGCACCTCTGCCAGGAACGCGTTCTCCCTGCTGATGAGGAACATCATCAGGTGAGGTCCTGGCGGGCACCAGGGCTCCGCTATCCGCCGCAGACTTGGTTATTTCCAAGCCCCTTCTGGCTGCCAAAGATCAGCCTGGATCCGCCTGCCTTGTTCTCAGGCTTTCATGGCACTTTGTGCCACCTTTGCAACGTACAGGCACGTCAGCTGCTTCCCCCCACGCTTCCTTCTGAGCTCGGGGGGGAGCGGATGTGGATGCTCGTCTCTGTCTTGTTTGCAGGGTGGCCGTTCTAGATAAAGTCACGGATTTCCTCTTCTTCCTCGGTAAACTCCTCATCGTGGGAAGCGTCGGTAAGTGCTGGGGACAGGGAGTTTCTCCTCAGGGCTGCTCCAGGCCTTCATAGATGGCTACCCCTTCCCAAAACCTCCGTGCTCTTCACCCTCCTGCAAAACCACTCCTTTCCGTCCTGTTTCACATCCTCCCCGCACCCCTCTGCTGCCTGCTTTCTGCCAGGCATCCCACAGCCATTTCCATCGTTTGCTTTCCCAGGAATCCTTGCCTTCTTCTTCTTCACCCAGCGGATAAAGCTGGTCCAGGACACAGCGCCGCCACTGAATTACTACTGGGTCCCCATTCTGGTGAGTCACTTCCTGGGCTTTGGGGGAGTGTGGAGGCAGTGGAGAGCGATCCTTAACACGAATGCCTTAAAAACACCCCTTCGCCCGCTGCTTCTGAAGGACCTTCTTTGTTGGGGGTGTTTGGCCCCGTCGAAACAAGCCCTTTGTTCTGGCCAGCTGCGAAGAGGCGTCTCGCCCTTCCCATGCTGCCCACATTGGCCCCTGTCCACCGTCGCCGCTGAGGCCTTTTGTCCGGAGTCGGGCTTCTCTAACAGTCCTGCCCTGTTCGCTTCTCTGCCTTTCCCTGGGGAATTTGGGATTCAGCAGGTTTCCTCCTCCCAGCCAAGGGAGCAGGGCTTTGCGTTCTTTGCCAACGCCAGGGCGCAGCGTGACGACACAGTTTCTCTTTTCAGACGGTGATTGTGGGCTCCTACCTCATTGCCCACGGGTTCTTCAGTGTGTATGGCATGTGCGTGGACACCCTCTTCCTCTGCTTCTGTAAGTATCTGCCTTGGAGGGTCCGTCCCCTGCTGGGCGGCCGTTCGGGGCAGGGAGCGAAACCTCCCCCCTGTTGGGACCGAACCCCAGAGTTGTGCCGATTTGAGGTTTCCTCCAAATTCCCATGGCCTCTCCATGGGGTTTTCTCCCACTTTTTCGCTTTGCCAAACTCCCTCCTGCATTCTCACCAGCATCTGCTTTGCAACAGAAACCCACAGCTGTTCCTCGGGTCTCCTGTGGTCTCTCTTGGTCTTTCTGTTTTGGTGCTTTGGTCTTGGTGGAACCTAACTGCAACTAACTTCTGTTTTCCTTTTTGTTTTTTTTCTTTTTCTTTCTCCTTTCCTCCTTCCCCTCAACTCTCCTTCTCATCTTTCTCCTCACATGTTCTCCACCCTTCATCTCCACCCTGCCTCCTCCTGGCTTTTCCGCTCTTTCTCACTCTTCCCCATCTTCTTCCCGGGGTTGCGGAAAGGTGAAGATCTGGAGAGGAACGATGGATCCCCCGAGAGGCCTTACTACATGTCCCCCGAGCTGAGTGAGATCCTGCTGAAGGGCAACCTAGAGCCTTCCAAAAGCGCCGATAGCCAAGGCTAGGGGCTGGCCCCGGGAGGAAGGCTGCGTGCCTGGAGGGGGGGCCTTGGGACGCTCTCGGCCCCCCAACCCAAGCAGTGTTCTCCTAACCCCCCCGGGTGGCAGCCACGGTACAGATCCTTCCCCTGGATGTCCTCCGCAGCCTGGAGGGCGGAGGGGATGCTGGTTCCTCAGTGCCCCGTGCTGTATCAAACCTACCTTCCTGCCCAACAATGAATATTCCTGTATGGAGAGAACGATCCCAGAGCGTCACCTAGAGTTAATCTGGGCTCCCACTTGTCCCGACAGCGCCCGGCGAGGAGCGTCCGGACGCGCCCGGGTGCCACTATAGGGTTGCGTTTCATGTTGAAGCGGAGATTTTTGTTCCTAACGGCCACCTGTGGAAGGGATGGGAGAGCCATGGTGCCGGCGGGAGGCAACTGGCGTTGTTTGCAATTTGTGGGACGGGTCGAGTGGGTTCCACAGCTTGAGAACTGGTCTCTCCGCACTTTCCTCTTTGTTCTGCCCCCAGCAGAGAGCAACAAGCGTTGCTCCTCGCCCACTCTTTCTATGCAAAACAGGGTTGGCGTGCTTAAAAAAAAAACCAAACAGAGTTCTTTGTGAGATTGCAGATCCGTTGCTTTTAAGTCTGTTGCATCAGCGGGGCACTCCTGGCAAAATGGAGCTTGCCCTTCCTGCAGCTGAAAGCTCCTGTTCCCATGTGCCATCGGTTTAGGGAAGCCAAAAAGAGCCGTCACCGCTCGCAAGTTGTTAAAACTTCGATGGGTAGCATCCCTCGTTTTAAAATGGTGTCTCCAGCCGGTTGCATGGAGGTTTAATTGCTGTGGGGAGGTGGTGGCTCGTCCTGGCAGCTGCCTGGTGGGCTCTGTTGTCCCACCACCCGGTGGTTGAGTTGATGGTTTGGCTTCTGCCTGGTGGTGGCTTCTAGGGGGTGGAGGAGCTACAGGGCTGTAACGACTTTCCATGCTTGGACTTTCCACGCTTGCTGAAGGTCTGCAGCCCTGCAGGCTGCAGTGGCTGTGGGAAGGCAGAGGGAGCCCGCATGGAGGGTGAGTCCCTGCGCCAGTGACTCCTAATTGCCACGGGTTCATTAAGGCGATGTCTGGAGGAGTGGTGTGAGTGTCACTGACGGGGCTACGGGGAAACGGTGTGTTGCGCTGGCAGGTGTTACACTGGGGATATGTCGCGGCATCTCTGCGGCTTGAGAAATCAGAGCAGAAAACCCCCGAGTTTGATGGGGAGGCAGCTGGTGGGGGCTGCGGCCCCTAAAGAAATGGCAGCCAAGCACTGGCTGGAGCCTGGCCTCGTTTTCTCAATAGTCCAGAAATGGTACATTTTTTTTTAAAAAAAAAAAAGCCATTCTGGCTGCGTACCTCCTGGGTAGCCAGATCTCCTGTTAGAAATCCTCACACGGCCAGAGCACCCGTCTTTCGAGTCCTGCCCTCTTAGGACAAAGCCGTAGTGTTAACGCTTGTGTTTTCATCGCGGAGAAGTACTGAAATCCCTCTCAAAATATCCCAGGGCGCTTTCACTCGACGCTGAGGCTGCTGCTTTGTGGGTTTGTTTGGTTTGGGGTTGGATGGTTGTTTGGTTTTATTTGTTTTTTTTTCTTTTTTGGTGGCTGTGATTTTCCTACTGCTTCTTGTTGGCGCAGCTGCTTGGCTTTGAGCGGCGAGAGGCCGCGCGGCGTGTTCGGCGCTGGGAATACACCTCGTGATTATGTATGCGTGGCGTGTGTTGACGAGGGTGTCGGGCACCCGGCAAGCAGCGCCAAGTGAATACCGAGCGAAATTGCTTTGCGCTCGCGTCATGAGCCGTTTTCGGCTACACAAAGAGCAAGGAGAGCCGCCGCTGCCTGGCTCCGGAGAGGGAGGGACGCGTGCTCCCAGCTGGTGGAGATTTCTTTCTCTATGGCACCGTTAAGACTTTCCCGCTGCCACCCGGATAAAAAAAAAAAAAACAACACAAAGCACCCAAACCTCCACCTTCTTCTAAGTAACAGCATCCCGTTTCCAGAGGGTGGTGCTCCCCAGGAAATGGGAGAGGTGCGGCCGTGGTGGCATTTAGCTGTGACACGGGGAGAAAATCCCGCCCGCAATGAGCCAAAAGACCTTTATTGTTATCAAAGATAATTATAAGATGAGCAGGACGGCTGCTCCTCTAGCATCTCTCTGCCTTGAGGCTCCTTGCAGTGCCTGCTGTGACTCCTGCCACACCAACCTGTGTGTCTGTCCCCCCGCCACTGCTGCGTGGGGCGGCGGGGGGTTTCTTTTTGCAGTGGAAGACCTGGAGCGTAACGACGGGTCAGCCGAAAAGCCTTATTTTATGTCACCCAACCTGAAAAAGCTCCTGAAGAAGACGAACAAAGGTCAGCCAGATGCATAGAGCTTGCCCTCGTCCATTCTGCGTCTCCTCTTCACGTTCCCGCTCCGGGAGCGGAGCCGCAGGATCGGCCCGGGCGCTTGGCATTTGTCCCACATGGAAGTCTCGTTACTGAACCTTGAACCACTGTCTCCTCGACCCCTGCTGCGGGAGGGGGCTTCACTGGAGAGAGGAGCGGGTGCTTCTTAGTGATTCCACCTGAAATCGTCGGGGCTGCTAAAGGAAGACAGCTCTCACGCAGCCACCTCTGCAGAATACGTTGCTGCTAACGTCCCATCGGTCCCCAGCCAGCTCCATTACCGAGCTGGGGAGTTCCCGGCCGCATCCTGCCGGCGCAGGTGCTGATAAAAGCAGCACCAACACGGGGCAAAGCTCCGTCTTCCGGCCTGTCGACTGACGCCAAACCAAATTTAATTGGGTTTAGTAATTTTCTTTTTATACTGCTAAAAAAAAAAAGATGGTGCTACCTTCGGTCGGCTGTGTTCGGCGGTCCCTTAGTGCTCGGGAAAATCCAGGTGCTGCAGTGATGCGCCAGCGAGCCGAGGGGTCTGAGCAGCTCCTTGACTGTTTTTATTTGCAGCCCCTCCCCCCCAACATTTAATTGTGGCTGTTGATTCCTACCCAGAGAGCTGAAACGTGCTGAAATTGCCTTGCTTCTCTTGCCACCCTTTGGAGACACCTGCTTTGGGGCTGGGCTTGTTTTAGACAATTAATTCTTTTAGGAATATGCCAATTAGTGTTGTTGTAGCCACCTGCGGAGGGTTAACGAGCAGGACTTGGGTGTTAATGCAACCCCGGAACGGAGGGATGCTCTGTGCAGTTACACCATATTTCTAGGACTGACAGCTTCTACTGATTCCTCCCGCAAAATCCTGCAGTAAATTTTTCTAAAAAATTAATTATATATATATATATATGTATATATATATATAACTTACAGCAAAGCCTAACGGTTGAACAAAATGCTTTGCCTGTGTAATGGATTTAGGGAGACCCCACCTGCGGGCACGGCGAGGGAGTAATTTGTATATATATATATTGGTTTGGGGTTTTTTAGGGTAATATTCAGTAGTTTTAAGCAAACCAAATGACAAACAACAGGTTGCCTTACGTCCTTCAGATGCCATGGTGCGGCCTGGCCCGCTGTCTCCAAGGGGAAGGTCCAGACCTTCAGCAGCTGTGGTCAGGAGAAACGGGAGGCTTGCAAAAAGTGGATTGAAGGGGTTTAAATATCCCTAAAACGCAAATAACTAAACTTAACCCCCAAATTTAACAACATTAAAACGCCTCCTCTGACAGACGCAGCTGCTCAAGCGTCCCTGAGTGACAGGGGGCTTGCCCGGGTATAGTCCCCGCCACAAGTCATACTTTTTTGTGGTTTAATTTGTGTAAAAATAAACGCGCTGAGGCTTTGGCGGGCACTTTACCAGCTCCCAGAGCACAGGGGGTGGTGGGGGCAGTGAGAGCAGGAGGCTTGCGGGGTCACATGTGCCTCCCCGCCTTAAAAAACGCACACCCTCCTTATCGCAAGCGTCTGCTTAGCTGCATTTAATTTGCACTGAAGGATATATTTTGCTTCTTTTATACGTATTTCTCGGTAACCTTTAGATCCCTGTAGTATTTTTGTAAGATATGAGGAATGTTTTCTATCCCAGTTACTAAATGGTTTGGGGGGTTTGTACATTTTGCTTTTTACTGGTTGTTTCAGTTCTGTAGCAGTTATTTTGATCTCTTCCAGTACTATTTTTATGACAGATTTTGAAATATCTATCTGGCAGCATGCTGAGATGCTAACTGCCCTGGCTCAGGGCGGCGCAGTACCGCTGACCTCTCCCTGAGCCAACAGCAAGGCGTAACTTTGCGCTTGCTGGAATCGAAAACGCCATCATTCTTCCAAAGCGCCTTTTTCCTCGCATCTCAATGTAGCCAAGCCGATGCTGGAGGGTAGAGCTAAAAAGAAAAGGCAAAGGTAAAAGTAGAGCTAAAAAGGCGAAGGTAAAAGTAATGCTGCAAAGATGAAGGTCAAGCTGCGAAGGTCAAGCTAAAAAGGAAAGGTCAAGCTAAAAAGAAAAGGTAAAACTAAAAGGGGTCAAGCTAAAAAGCGGAGAATCCTCTGGGTTTGGGGTAGTGTAAGCAGGAATGATGATGGGAATATATTCAGTTCACACCCACGCTGGCACCTGTGAGAAAATATTTTCCGCAACCTGATGCTGGTCCTGAATGATTTGAATTATGTTTTTTCCTCCCCCCCCCTGCCTGGTGTAGGTTCTGAGGCGGTTTGTTTTATTTCCTGCTTGCAGTTCTTGTGTGGAGGGTAAGTTTACTCCGGCTCCTCGACTTTTGCTGTTCTCTTTTTTTGGTATCAAGAGGCTTTGGTTGTCCAAGATAGCAGAAAGCTGTCAGTAGCTCGATTTATTTTGCATAAACAGCCGATATACAGCTGAGATTTTTAGGTCTGGAAATAGAAAATGTTGGAACGGGGAACAAATGTAGCAAAAGGCGCGTTCTTTGGGCTGCAGGGCACTGGTGTTCTGTAAACTTGGTGTTTGAGGGGAATTAGGGATTCCTGCTTCCAATAAGCTGAAGCAGCAGCCGGCTTTCCAGGCGCGGCGCTGGCCGAGAGCTCAGGAAGCAGAGGGGCAAATCTGCCAGGAAATAAGGGTGGTTTTTTTTTTTTTAAAAAAAAAAATCCAGCAAGGGCAGCTCTCTGGTGGGATTTTGGTGTTGGAAAAGCTTCGCTCCATGACTCAGGTTATTCCTTTCTGTGAGCATGGAGTGATCTGTGCACTTGAGAGCACGCCTCCCGTGTGAAGCTGCGCATCGAGGCATTGATTAGTCTGTCTTTAGGAATAACCGTGCTCTTCTCTGTGTCGAGGTGCAACTTTTGTCCCCGTAAACCGTGTGTGCTCCAAATCGTTCCCTCGGTCAGGCCAGGGCAAGGAAAAAAAAATTAAAAAAAAAAAAAAAAAAAGCTAAAACCCGCAGGGCTGATGTTCTAAAAAAAGAAAATTCATGTTTTTAAATGTATTTCTGAGGCATTAACTACTCCTACCCTGCACTGGGGCTCCTACACGAGGACGTACCTCCGGTGGGAGCATCCGCACACGTTCCTGATGTCGCGTGTGACGGTTCCATCGATGTCAGCGTCGCAACCCTCAAATAAAAGTGCCTGTTCGGACTTTGCTTTCACCACATGCTTCCTTCCCACCTCCTGGGGCTCCGACACCTGGACCAACATCTCCACCGCCCTTCGGAGAGGGGTTGGGGAGCGGAGGGGACCCCTGAGGAGCTGCTGGTCCCACCATGCTCTTTAGTTCCTCTTTGCAGGGGCTTCAGCTTCCGTTTTTCCGCCTGACAGTGCAGAACAGCTGGAAAAAAAGCAGAGACGTTACCGATACAGGTGATTTTCACCCCAAAAGTGCACCTGAACGCTCCGCTGCCTCTTTGCAGAGATCGGGGCTTCACCAAATTGTTGGGTTTTTTTTTACTAATTACAAGGTTTTATCAAACAATCTTCGACCCATGGGAGGCAGCGATGCCCAGCTGGGGTTTAATTTTATTTTTTTTTTTTTAAGGGGCAAGTGTTCACTCGGATGCTGGCGCTTGTTTAAGTTCATACTCAGTTGGAGAGAAGCAAAAGACCCCTGGGGGGTCGTTCCCCTTCCACCTGCCAGCAGGAGGAGGAACATGGGGCCAAGACCCAGGTTAATTAGCACACGGCTGCAGTGTGTAATCACCTCCTCGTCCCTCCCTTTACCAAGACCATGGGGCCAGGAGAGGGGCCGGTAGCACCCTCCGTCGCAGCCCCCTGCGCTGCCAGGAGGTGATGGGCACCCATGGGTGGCCCCTGCTATAGACTCACCCGCCGTGGCTGTGGCCAGTGGGATGGTGGGCTTCTGGCCAAGGATCAAGGTGGTCGGTGGGCTCTGCCCCTCCACGGCGGGCAGCTGGCCCCCAGCCCCCTCTAAGGGCTTAGGGTGCTGTGGGGGGCACTTGCTGCAGGGGGCACCTTGTCCTGTGCCCCTTTGTGCCCCATGTTCTCCATGGGCCACTGGTGCCCTCAGGCCACCAGTCCCAGTCCCCTAAGGACTGTGATCCCCTCAGGCCACCGGTGCCCTCAGGCCACTGGTCCCCGAAGACTGGTCCCCTCAGGCCACTGGTCCCCACAGACTGGTCCCCTCAGGCCACTGGTCGCCTCAGGCCCCTGTCTCCTCAGGCCACTGGTCCCCTCAAGCTC
>JAVJGJ010020159.1:0-15375 GCA_035590215.1 Microhierax caerulescens
CCAGCCGCTCTGCCCCCAGCCTGTAGCGCTGCCTGGGGTTGCTGTGACCCAAGTGCAGGACCCGGCACTTCTCCTTGCGCAACCTCATACAATTGGCATCAGACCATCGGTCCAGCCTGCCCAGACCCCTCTGCAGAGCCTGCCTGCCCCCAGGCAGATAATGCAACACAGGAACACTGTATGATCAGGCAGTTGCAGTAGGGGAAACAGAAACGCCAAGTATGCCCAAGTCTCAAGGAGACTATGAAAATCAAGCAGATGGTTGCCTCAACACTTCTACCCATCCACATCTCAACTTATAAGGAGTTGTTATCAATGGCTTTAGCACTGGTGGTGTAGCCCCCCCAGAAAGAGGGCTGGCGTAATGCTCCTTGTTTGGCTGCCTCACCAGGCAGAGATCAGGTTTTCACCACACAAGGTAGGAGCTCTCTTTTAACCTTTGAAAAAGTAACATTTAAAAAAGTTTTTAGGACTGGCTTACTATTTTTCCATTGGAAAGAAAGTAAGTGCCACAAATTCAATGAAAATATAGGTTGGCACAGACTAAGCTTGTTGGAAAACTTCACCTGAGTGCCTGGAACCATAAATAAAAGCTTGTTTCTGAAAGACTTCTCTTAACAAAGTTGAGTAGGAAAGCACTTTACCACAATTGAACACAAAAATGAAAGCATGAAACAAAATAGAAGGATTAAAGCATCACACTGAGGAAAAAAACAGACCTCACAACACGCGAGAACATGCATACCACAGCGCTGGCTGAGTTAGCTGTGTGGTGAGATACCTGAGGAAAGCGAGGCAGCACACAGGAGATTAGAAGCAGATTGATGCAGAAGGGAAAGAGAAAAATTAAGGTGGAGAGAGTGGAAATGTAGCAAGGTGGAGTGAGAATTTGGCTTTGCCTTTCAAGCAACATTTATAGTTTGAGATGAAGGAAATCTCATGTAAACCCAACACCTTTCAGACTGCTATGCTTCTTAACTATTCTTATTGTTATTACTGTTGCCCTTAATGACAAATCCCCACTTACGTTGTTGGGAACAGGACTGGACCTTAAAGCAACTTTCCTTCATCACTAACCAAACACGACCGCCCTTCAGTGAAGGAAAGCAGAAGGCTTCAGTTCAGCAACAGACTAATTGCTGCAAGAACCTCTGTACCTCTGGAGAAGTGCTGACTCTTGTCTTCAGTGGGATCTTGAGGCAGCCACTGGCCTCAATCCAAGAAAAGCTTATCTTCATTTAATGCATTCAGGGAAACTCTGATTTCCTGCCCCAAATTCACTGCAGTAAGCAGAGTTTTAGAACATCATCATGCATTTTTAAAAAAATGTAAAGAAGCAGATACCTGAGTAGCGATGGCTTTTGCAGTTTTTCTGTTGTCCCCGGTTATCAGCACCACATCTATTCCCATGTTTTTCAGCGTGTGCACAGCCAGGGCTGCCTCCTGCTTGACGGTGTCTGCTATTGCGATCATTCCACACAGAACACCTGCACAAAGAAACGTCCTCTGTTAGAGAGCTGTGGGAGGCAGAAAGGCAGCGAGAGAACAGGACTTCCCTCCATCACACCGTGTGCCCACAGTCTGGGCAAAATTGACACTCATAAACCTGAACAACTGTCTACAGTTTCCTAAGTTATGGTCTCTTTCTTATACACTCACGCACACAAACTTTTCACATTTATCCACTTCAGATCAAACAACAAACAGCTTTGATGTTTAGGGACCAGGAGGAAGGGGAGGAGGGCAGCTTTTACACATGCCTGACTTCTAGGTTTTATGGTACAGACAAATACAATAATGGGCTAGAGAAAGTTTGGATAATTGTGCCTAAGTCACATGTTGAAGCCATTCCTCCAGAAGGAAGTATATAAAGTATATATCTGGGATTATGTCTCCTAATCTTTCAGGGTTGGATCTGTATTACAATAAATTACTTTCATACAGGAGTGCTGCACCTGCCTTCCAACATACTGACTCAAAGGTGCATCCACATTTCTTTCATGTGACTTATGAAAACCTCACATTGGTTTATCGTTGCATGTTAACTTTTCAAAGGACTTAAGTAGGTTTTGTACCCCTGCATCCCTATTTGCGATCATTAACAGTGATAGGAACACCAGTTGTACATCTAAGCCCTTACTTCCATGTTAAGAGCATTTGATATTACTGGACTGATGATGGAGCCCAGGCCAAGGCATGCAAATGCCTCTCAAAATTGCTCTCTAGGAGCACCAAGAATATTTATTCAGTAATTGAACCAGAGACCTCACTTCAAGACCACAGATGCACTGGTAATACATCACCATTACAGCAGTTTCTCATGGTGAGGTATTGTCTGGGATCTTTTTCTGCACAGCACAGAACAGAACAGAACCCCTCTGGCAAACTTTTAGTCAAATCTATTATACTTGAATGATCTAATGAATCATCATGTTTATTCATGAAATGTTTTGAAGTCAGCGATGCAATAGGTTGGCCTCTGATCCTTATGTGATGTAAAATCAGGATGGGACACATGACTGCACTAGCACTGCTTTCCTGAGCAACAGACCTAGACAACAGGAAGTCCAGAAATAAACAGTGAAATCAAAAACTGCCCAACAAAATCTTATGAAGAGTGTTCTGAGGTGAAGGCTTCTTTTAAGAACACCTTGATACTTTGCAGTTCACAAGCAGTTCTGCACTAAAAGATCAGTAGTTTCTTGACACTAAGGCACTGATCAATTGCTCCAGAGTTTCTTTCCATGGTTGGATCAACTGACAATTTCTGAAGTCACTCCAAAGAAGAGCAGTTACCATCTATAGCCACTAATATGGCAGTCTGTCCTTTCGTTTCATGGTCTGTCATTGCATCATTCACGTCATTTGCAATATGCAAGCCATTGCGTCGCATCCACTCACGATTTCCCATCAACACCGAGTATGTATGAGAAGCTGATGGACCTTTGTGCACAGACATAAAGAAAAATGAGCAACTCAAAAATAGTGAACACAAGCCAGAAGTGTTTGAGGAGGGCAATGCCAGGCTGCATTAGCTATAGAAAGATATTCTGAAGATGTTTTCCTAAAATTTTTTTGTGTATGTGTGTTCCAGACTGGCAATGCTCATACCCAAGACACAAACAGAATTAGTCTTGTTGATGTGCTGCTGTCATGGCCAAACACAAATGCATAGGCACTACCTGAAGACAGCCTCATAAAACTTTTCTCCTTCAAGACTCAGTCTGTGCCTGTTTATGCACAGAACTGCATCATGAACTAACATACTTAATGGAAGTATCTGCCTGTATTTGCCTTTGGTAGTTGGCATTGTTTTTCTGAGTAAGTGCAGTATGCACTTTGCATAAATGCCATGCTGCTTTGTTCTCATGACTAATGACTTCTTTCACATATAAAGGCTATTTCTGGTAAGAAAAAAGTAGTTTTGTTCTAACAAAGAATGGAACAGTTTGTAAAGCACCTCATTATATATTCAACCCAACTTCACAAGAGCTGTAGGAAGCAGGTGAGAAAAATATTACATTAACACCATTCACAAATGGCACAGTTGTGATGATTAAAGTTCTTATTTAATTCTTCTAATAGCTTTCTCAAAAAGGTCAGGAGAGCCACAGCCTTCTGAAGAGAACTGATGAGCTTCTTAAGGATGGCTTTAAATACTTTTTCTTCCTCTCCTACAGTACAAAAGAACAAAGTGGCTTCCACAGACTCTGAAACAAAACCAAATGTATTGGCCTAATCAAAAACATCAGGCACTGAAACTTGTTTTGCAGATGTAACATGCTTTATTGAGCATCTGCTGAATGGATTTTCTTTTTGATTAAATGCCTTGAGAGATATATGAACAGAAAACAAGAGGTCCAAGTTAACAGGGAACTAAAGGGTAGGATATAAGAAGTTGCAGTAAGACAACATATGTTAAAGGTAACTGCTCTAAATGGAGAGATAATGCTAATTGGCAAACTTTGCTCTCTGCTGGACCATTCTTCTTCCCAAAAGGAACATTGCTGTGTATGCCTTATTGTCTATGTATTGTATGGACTTTCTGAGTACCCACCACAGTAGCATTTAAATTCTCATTTAGATTTCTGAATTGCAGAGAGATCAAGAGTATCAAGAAGGGGGGAAACAGAGAGTTTCCGTTTTTGTTAAGGCACATTTTTGTTCATCATGTTCTTTGCCTCCTCCTGCCATAAATCCACCTTTCTGTTGTTCCTAGTCTGGTAGGATTGTTTTACAGGGCTCAGGACTGTTGATTCACTAGCTCCCACATTGCGACTGGTGGTCACTTCAGGGGCAGACATACCATGTGATTCCGAGAGTGTGATCCGCACGTTATCTCCCAGAGGAGCACTGCTGTCCCTGCTCCTGTTAGCATCCAGCTTACTGAGACCCTCCTCAGCCAGGCCCAGGACAGCCTCAACACCTCCAACTTTGCAGCTGATGCCACAGCCTGGGACTGCCTGGAAGTTGGTGCAGTATCCCAGGCTCTGAGTGCCAAGCTCCTGTGGACGTAACCAGAGTCCATCATCAGTCTGTGCTGCCCACATGGCATATAAATATTAGATAACTCCTGCTGAAAAGAGGCTTCATTCCTCTTCTCGACAATGACTGACTGACTGAAAAGCAGCATGGAGTGTCAGTAGCACAGAACTAAAAATAAGGATGTTCTGCACATGCTGTGGTTTAGTCTACTTAGGAAGGGACAGCCATACAGATCACATCCAGATTTCAGCCCTAACACCAGAACACCATAAAGGACAGCTATTCCTGGCAGTTCAAACCCAAAGAAGTTACTTTGGTGGTTCATGACCTCAGCCAAGACTAGGAACTAAAGAGAAATACTGTACGATAAGCCATACAGCTTCTGAAAAGATGCAAATCCTAATTAACCTCACATACAACTGGCTGGGGGGGATCAGGCCTTTTATATATATATGTAAAAATACAGTGAAAAACTGTATCTAATTCCTGGAGTGATCTGGCTGGATGATAAGGAAACTGGGTCTTTCTGTTGAATTGAAGAGAGAAGCCAGTGAGTACCTTCAAGATGAGAAAAGGGATTACCAGGACCCTGAGTTACAAAAAGAATGGAGAAAATAATAATCTATAAACAAGTTATTCCGAGTTGTCTGTGGAAGTTGGTATTACATGTACCTTTCAGTGACCTTATTACAATACAGGGATGATAAGGCATGTGGTAAGAATATTAGCAGACAGTATAGCATTGCAATTAATATAAGCCATGATCCAGTAATAACTGGTGCGTGGGATGACTACAGCAGTGTACTAAGACAAATCTGAATCCAGAAAATGTAAAATACGACAAAGGAAACTGAGTCATTACCCATACTCTCTTTTTACTTCTACATTTTTATGTTAGCTTCTAAATTGTACCACTGAAAGATCTACCACTAATAAATTTGATATATTCTTGCCACTGAATTTTTCCATGAATCAATTAATTACTAGGCTTAGCAGAAACAAATTGTTTATTTAAACCACACTTCCTATTTTGGTTACTATTTGTGCTTTCATTCTTCCTGAAACACTTGAGGAACACATGCAACACATAAATGACCTTCGAGCATTTGCAAAATTTGCAAAAATTTGAGTGATATATTAATTCATTTGTGAAACTCACAAATATCACAGTTTAAAGCTTTTTGACTAATCTATTCAGATAAGCAAGTGACTAATAGGAGAGACTCGAGTCAGGTAACATGAAATGTCACCACACACATTTGCTTCACAATGCTATTTGAAGCATAAGTATCCCTCCTGCACATATTCCACAAACCTTAATTTTCCCACTAGTTCAGGAAAAACTTTTTAGGATCTTGTTTGAGAACTCCACAGCATTACCAGAAAAGCAAAGGTTAGAATATGCCTTCTGGTATTGTCCAGACTAAGATGCATAATCATAAAATCTCCCAGCTTTCCAGCCTGTTATTTTTCAGGCAAGCTGTCCCTCAGGGACTTGCTCTTTTTCTACAACATTGCTGCATTTGCACAGATCCCTTCAGGTCTTGGATGAAATAGGAAGGCTAAGTACCTCTTTGCAGTATTTAGTGACTGCCACTCCTAAAGGGTGCTCGCTGCTGGCTTCTGCAGTGCCAACCACTGCTAGTACCTTCTTCAGAGAGAGCGCAGCCATGTCTCCCAGCAAAAGCACTCTCATGACTTTAGGAACTCCACAGGTGATGGTCCCCGTTTTATCAAACATCACAGTCTTGATCTGCAAGAAATAAACCAGAGCTACTGCCTAAGCCCTGCAAGCATAGGGAGGCACATAAATACAGGCAAGACCTTAGTAACGAGGTGACTATATCCACACCAAGACATAATAAACCTACAAAAGTAGGGATTCCTGTATGTACTTTGAACTGTCTGTAGAGCAGGTGATTTGACTGAAGCTACACCACCATCCCGTACCTATATCAGGATCTCAGACAACAGAGTCATTGCAGGACTTGTACTGTCCTTTGTGTATGTATTCACATGCAGGACTCAAGTAATGGCATTTCAATCACTTTTACCACAAGGGATATGATGCAAGGATGGCTTTTACAAATGCTGTTCTGAACAATTAACAATAGCACTGAAGAAAGAGGACTCAGGAAGTTATTTGGTGACAGAGCAGGTAGGAAGAGCACAAGAAGCTGCAACAGGTTCCAGAAAAAACAACCTAATCAAACCCAGCCTCATGCTATTCACCAAAATCTTCAATCGCTTGTTAGCCAGCCCAAAGGGCCTTGAGGAATCTGGATTGAACCAGAAAACACAGCCCCACATACACTGAAACCCAAACCTAAAGTCAATTCTAATCCTAAAAATAAACACAGCACAGAGAAACAGAAGAACCAAAAAAAATTAACAAAGTAGGCATTATTTCCATTCCCAGCTATTCCAGCCCATTAACCTTGCAGAATCCAACAGGTCACCTCATTTTCCAAGCCTTGACACTAGCTTCACTTAAATTCAAAAGGTAAAAAGTTCTGACACTAATTAGTAGTAATTTTTTGGTTTTTGCAGAGCCTTGGAAAAAGTTCTGGTTTATGCTTTATAATGTCCAGTAAGAACAAGAATTACCAGTCTGATTAATTTATCCTTATCACCCTTTTCACTTGAAAGGTTCTGTGTATGTCTAATCCAGTCTACCATAGAGCATGGTTTAAACTCATATTCTTTTCACTGGCTGTGGATATGTCAGACTTGTTCCTTCTTAGATTTCCTCCTTCTCTTTTCATCTCTTTTCTGCCTTTGAAGGGCTTTTTCCACCTCCCTCCCATCTTTTTTCTAGACACTAAAATAACTTCAAATCATTCTGTTTTTCTCTTACATGCTACATTTTAAGCTACTGATCATGAACATTTCACAAGAGTCCTCTGAAGAAAGAAGGAAAACACTGGATTACTGGGCTTTTTTGCAGAAGAGGTAATGAAAGCACAAAAGTCAGAAACCTCTGAGGTCATGCAGAAAATTAGCAGTCTCACTGGCATGAGATTGCAGAAAACTGTTGGTTCTCAAGACTTTGCTGTGACTATGAAGAAAGAACATCAGATCTGTCTTCTTTACCTACTGAGCAGCAACCAACAGAAAAAAACCCAAACAACATCCTGCAGTCTTTCTCTCCACCAGCATGACTTTCTGGGAAATTATATATCATGTAGCAACAGCTGGGTAAGCTACCAAAGTACAGAATAAACTATTAACCTTGTGTGCCATTTCCAGGGGTTTTCCACCTTTGATGAGAATACCATTCTGCGCAGCAACTCCTGTGCCCACCATCACAGCTGTGGGGGTAGCCAAGCCTAAAGAACAGGGGCATGCAATGCTCAGCACAGTGATTGAGGTTTGAAACGCAAATCTCAGTATTAGTTCAGCTTTTGAAATGTGTTTGTTCTGATTCTGCAAGAAAAGGGAAGGGGGGGAAAAAGAAAGAAAAAGATGGATGATTGCTGATAGAAGATAACATAGATGTACAATCAACCATAGCCATTTCAAAAAACATTTACCTGGAAACCTCCTGTATAGGAAAGCAATCTATTATTGTTACTGTAATGATAGAGAAAGGTCAATGTTATGAGTTGTTTATGGCAGTATTTTCTGGATTTTTTGCTTCTCAGGCACACATATACTTGACTCTGCTCTCAGTCTGCCAGATGACAATATAACTTGTTGACATTTCCTTCATAGCTTAGCAAGGGAGAACCCTACTCCCAGGCACACAGATCCCCACAGCTGCTGAGCACAGCAAATACACATCCTGAAGATAACAGAAGCTCATCTTCTTTCTAAAGCCAAAATCACTATCTGCCATCAGGAACAAGGATGTCCAAAAATATTTCAGCCATGATAGGAATGGTTCAGCTCCTTGCCATGCAGCTATAGATAATTTTTAGTCCAGAAAGACTGCCAATAGTTTGTTTGTAGAAAACCCATTCAGAACTAAGGGGTAAATGCAAAGGTATATTTATACCTGCAGATAGATTTTAATTAGTGTAATTATCTGCTCTGTGTAGAAAACACCACATTGTACAAAAGTATTTGCCAGGTTGCAACATCAAACCCACAGATGGTATGTTAATTACACTGGAATGTATCCTAACAGCAAAATCCAGCTCTTAATGAAATTACTTACAGGAAAATATTTTTTAATAACATCAAAATTTATAAAACCAATTGTGATCCACACTAGCAATGTCACTGTTGAAATGATGATGATAAATGGAACAAAATATCCACTAAACTTATCTGCCAGTTGCTGGATGGGTGCCTATAAAAAAAGAAAAACAGGTATTTGCATGTCTATGATCAAAACACATAAATATGAAGAGTTTATTAAAATATCTAATAGTCTTAATGTGATTCTTCTTAGAAGTCTGGAAAAAAACACAGTTTCCTGAACAAGTAAATATATCAAAATATAGACTCTTTTGATTATTTAATCAAAATCTGGGACTAAGGTTTTCTTTTCTATTATTTTTACCTTTGACATTTGAGCTTCTTCCACCAATTTCACAATTTGTGCCAGGGTGGTATCATTATCAACATGGGTTGCATTAACAAGAACTGAGCCATGTGCATTTATAGAACCAGCAATCACTGTGCTCCCAGGCTTTTTAGTGACTGGCATAGCTTCCCCTAGAAAGAAAAGGTAAGAAAAAAATGAGCCAACACCCCTAATAACAGTGAACGTAGTCCATTAGCACACAGCTCATTTTTTGCTAGCAAAATCAGTATGCTAACCTGAAATGCTAACCAGTATGCACAACCAGAAATCACATACTGTGTATCTCTGTCTAGTGAAGACATACATAAGTGGTCTCATATTTCTACAAACATCTTCTTAGGTTTAGTTTCAAAGCAAATGCTGTTTCCTTGGTCCTAACTCTCCAGTATACCATCCCTCAAAAGGGCCAGGAGCAAACTGGTTGTAAAAGCATCTTCTAGGAATTTCTGCAATTAACACTTTGCATAGCCTTTGGAGTTTGAGCAATCTGTCTTTATTTCCACCACCCTCAGTTTTCAAAGACTAGAGAAGTTGTCTCTGTGGCAAAGCTCCTGTTCTCATGCTGCCTCTCCAAAACCACTAGCTCTACAAAATCTTTATTTTCTCTCTTTTTAGAGTTAGTGGTAATGACTCGTTCTCTTAAGCTAAGGGCGTCCCTGTTTCCCAAGCAAAGTAAATACATAACTAAAACAAGTATGCCAATGCCAATGTAAAGTTTTTATATCTTTTACCTTATTTCCAATAATTGCGTGATGCAGTAAATTCTTACTATATTTACAAAATTAATTGAAAATTTCAGAAGCTGTGAAAACATCTCATGACCCTTAATGAAAAAGTCTCATGACCCTTAATGAGCATCAAGTTGTGAGGCTCTCTTTCGCTCTCCTTGCTCACTGGGAGATCGCTGTCAGAAGCCCTGTTCAGTGCTCATGCATACACACCCAACATCTCAGAAATCAATATTTCCCCATTGCCCTTTAGATGTTATTTCTGAGAAGGTACCACCTCCACAAATACACTCCAGGGGAAACTCACATCAGATCTCCAGAATAATGGTGTTTAAACTCTATCCATCCCATCAGTACATTAGTGAAGGTGACCAAACTGAGCAGAAATTCTTAGGGATATACCTTTTGGGGGATGGTATACTGGAGAGTTAGGACCAAGGAAACAGCTTTTTAGGGTGTGTGCAGCTGCAGGATTTGGATTCAAGCTCAAGAAGGTTAGGCACAACATCCATTAAGGTGAGAGTTTATTCAGACTGCAGCTTTTGGGTTGGGTCTGCCCTCTTCCCTTGTAAGAAAGAGTTCTAGAAAATGTCACTTCTTTGTGTAAGGGAAGTTACCAGTAATAAGAGACTCATCTGCCATAGAACTGCCTTCAATGACCTTTCCATCTACCGGGAACTTTCCACCAGGAACAACCTTTACGATATCACCCCTTTGAACCAGTTCAACAGCTACCTGCTCCTCACTGCAAAAGACACAAGTAGAACAGACACATTGTTTACACCAGTAGCTTCAAAAGAATAATCAAGCTTTCACATTAACTGTAGCAAGCCTACAGTGTGCACCCAGGCAGGCCAAAGGGAGTTTTGCTCATAAATAAATACCTGGTGATAGAGTGGTCAGGTCCAAGAGTCACCACAGTGGCTTCTGTGGCTTGTAGAGATATAAGTTTAGCAAGAGCTTCTGAGGTCTTACTCTAAGAAACAGAGAAGAGTGTTTAATAGATATTGATATATATAAATGCTGATGTCCACTTAACCCAGTGAACTAAATGACCTTCTATAATACAGGCTACATCATAAACGTCTGACTCAAAATTCCTCTGAATACTTCTATTCTACTTTCATCGCTAATACACAATTAGTGTGAAGATGTTACCTTTGCTATGTGTTCCAGCCATCTCCCAAGGGCAATGAACACGAACAGCATCGGAGGAGTGTCAAAGAAAGTGACAGGGCTTTTCTCTGCCTTTTCAATTATCGCTACCACCAGGATCACACACGAATACACATAAGCAATCGTCGTGGCCAGTACGATGAGCACATCCATATTGGCTGTCTTGTGCTTCAGTGATTTGTAAGCTTGTACATAAAAATACCATCCACCAAGAAACTGTTGGTGTAAGCATGGACAGACATACATTAAGATTACAGCAGTGAAAGCAGAGAGTACCTATAAGCAGATACCACCTATAAAGCAGATACCACCTATAGCAGAATTATAAACATGTACTATATAAGGGAAAGCACTGCTGTCCCATGCAAATTTTATATTGCTATAACTTCAGTTGAGTGGTCTACTAGGAGGCTGACTCCATTGTCATCCTCTCACTTGCCCTTCCCATTCTCAAGACAACTCTGCCAGCTAAATATCATCCTTTTCCTCAGTAACGAAAAGTAAACAAGGCACAGAAGTTGAAAAGATTTGCCTATGCTACCCAATTAGTTTGCAGCTGATCAGGTACTTCTTCATTTTAACGCTGCCTTCCCCACCTGGAAAACTATCTGATGCAGCTTTGGCAGGAGTAGGTCCTGTGAGCAATTACAGAATGGAAAACCTGCAGAAAAACGTCACTTTATTCTGTGTAGGTGGTACAGACAAGAGAGCAAGCCTAATCCACTAAACCTTTCTGGTCTTTTTTCTTTATCACATGAGTTTACAGAACAGAAAGCAAACCCCTAGGAAGTACTGTGGACATACCTGAACAAATGTGCACAGGACAAAGAAGAGAAGGTTTAAAATAGATAATCCAGGAATGAGGTTTTGTTCCAGCACCATAGACCCATGGTGCTCACCACTGGGTATTAGCATATAAATCATTAGGATTAAGACAGGGATACCAAACAGTAGGCTGCACAAGAAAGACTTCCTCCACCTGAAAAGTAGAAGCTGTAAATCCCCAATTGTCATACACCCAGCAGTACCCAGGCCAAACAGTGTGCTCACAGTGTAGAGCTTGAGCTATTAGTACACACAGCTTTGGGATATTTTGGAAAGATACATTTGGGGACAGTTTCAGTGTCTCCTACAAGTTTAACTGTATAGACTTCTATCAGTTGAAAACTGAAACTAATGAGAGTAATAAAAGTACTTGAATTAAATGGCAAATCGTAAAATTGAATATACTTTATGCAGGATAATCTAAATTATCTGGGGAGAGTGAGGGGCAAGATGAGTTACAAGAGATGATCTATACAGGTTCATTAGTGAGAGAGAAACAGAAATACTTACTGCTGTATTTCCTTTTTATGATCCAGGTTATGTGCATTTGGAACTCTTCTAGCCACAGAAGCATGAAAGCCAATTTCCTTTTTATTGAAAGGGGAGGGAAGATGAGTTAGTTTGGATTAAATTAACAAGATTACTTAGAATATATTTAAATTACACTACTTTTATAAGAAACGTCAGAAAAGGACACTGTTCCATATTTAATAAATGCTAACTTGTTATTTATTTTTAGATTCTGCCAACATGAGAGGATATTTCAGACAGTACTCAGAATGTGGACTGCAGAGGATTTCTGCTATGCATACATGGGCACAATGTATAGCTGCAGTAAGTGTCCCAGGACACTGGCTGCTGCTCTCCTCCTCAAGGGAAATTTAATGCCCCTTCATCTCCACTGGAATAAATGTAAGAAATGGGAAATATCACAAGGGAAAGTAAAAACATTCAAGCCACTGGGCTAGTCAACCTTGCAAGCATCTCCTTAACACTACAGGTGAGTAGATACACCTGAAGCTGAAAATCAAAATTACTAGAATCAGTTTAAACCTGTAAAACAAACCACAGTGCAAAGCATCCCATAAACAAATACAAGCAACAAGCCAGTTTTGACAGATGCTTCAGTGAGTTACTGTGCCAGAACAAGGCCCCCACCAAAAGTCAAAAGCCACAAAAAACCCAAAGCACACTTGCAAGCACAATACATTTAAACTTTGTACCTGCATCATGAGATGCTCCTTTGGCAAAATACACTTTACAGAAATACTCTGCCAGCCTGAACAGTGTGCTAGTTAACACGTTAATCACTCCTGCTGCATCAGTTCTGTGGTCTAGGAGCTTTTTTTCTGAGTAAATACTCCAGAACATGAAAGGCAAACAGTCTCTGCTGTCCTTCTGACCACTCACTGGATGCGCCTCATAGAGTAAGTTCTCTTCCCTTCTGATGGGGCAGAGAAGGAAAAGTTTTGTCCACATCCAGGCTATGATAATGGCAGATTTTATGATCTGTGTGGTTACTGGTAAGCCAGAATGGTTTTCTTTTAGTGTCTGTATCACAAGCTTTCAGTTTAAAAAGTTCTTCTTTGAATTGATGTGGGAATAAATGCCAGAATATACAGAGAAGTGTAATACTTGTGGTATGAGCTGTTGCAAAACTTCTTTTACAGCCTCTTTCACTGGCAAGAGAAAGTGCTTTTGTTTTGTTTTTTTTCTGAAGTATCAACACTTCACTGAAATGACTGGAAATCAGAGACACATGTTCCTACACACAGAACTGCAAGGAATTAATATATGACGCTTTTATCAGATATAAATAAAAAAGGTTTCTTTTTTGTAGTTTTTAGGGTGTGGTTTTAAAGTAACAACCTGGGAGACTATGCACTACTGTGGAGCAGAGCAGCTTCACCACAAGAGCATAAAAACATATGGCAACAACTATGGCATCTGCAAAAGTCGGTGAGAGCTCTCAAATATCAGCTGCTTTATTTCCTTTTTAACTTTACCTTAGAACTATTCATACATAAAAAAATTCTAAAGCCTACCTCAATAATTTTTATAATATCTCGAGGTCCAGTAATTTCAGGATCAAACTGGATGTAAGCTTTGCAAGTAGCAAGTGCAACTGAGGCGTAGAATATGCCATTTGTTCTCATGAGTTTGGATTCAATATTGTGAACACAAGAAGCACAAGTCATCCCTGTAATCTAAAGAAAAGACAAATTTAGGTGCAGTTAGCAGTCCCCTACATTCACCCAGTATTTGTGAACAATTTTAGACAAGGCTTCTCACTGTCACAAAGGTGCTAATGACTACTCGAGCTCTGCTGGTACTGACCCACGGCGTCAGCATCCAGATTTTATAGAGCTGTCTTAAATGAAACAAAGCTGAGAACATAACTGTCCACTTTAATTAAAAAATTCTGTAACCAGCAGTTACAGTCACAGCTATATATTTGTATAGCAGCACTTGTACATTGTATTAAGTGTAATGGTATAGCTAACACAGTTCTATCAACAGCTATATTAACATTGGCAAACTCAATCCCTGCAGGTATGACTTCATCTCACTTAAATTTTCTGTGGCTTCAATAATACAGCTGCAGACTGTTGTTATCTGACTTGTAGTGGGTATATCAGAGAATAAAAATAGATTTTTGAAGAATCTGTCCTTCATAGAAAAAAATTATTAATTTTACCCAAAGTTCTCAGACCTCTGTACAAAGCCCCAGGTATTATCAACACACATTTGGTGATATGTTCTCAGTTACTCAGAGTCTGTACTGTTGACTGAAGTCACAGAAAAGTTCTGTTTCATTTCTTCATGCTAAGTCTATTCTATATGTACAAATATCAGGTTTTATTTCAGTGCCTTTGGACAGGTTCTTCTAAGATGAATTGATTTTGTCTTTTCAGCTATTAAGAAAATATAGTGTCACCAGCCAGAAATGACTTGCTGAAGCTGCAACTACTTAAACAAAAGCATTTGCAAGCAAATTACTCTTCCAGACTTGACTCTTCCAAAACCAACATATAATTTCAAAAACACATGACTTACAAGAAGCTCCACACTCCCTTCTGTTTCAGCATGATCTTCTATGACAGTAGCTTCAAAACCCAAATTCTGGATCAGCTGTGCTATTTCAAGAGGCTGTATGAGTTCTGGCTTGTATTTTACCTCTGCTTTACCTGCCATCAGTGCTACCAACACCGAAATAATTCCTGTAGTGGCAATAATAAAAAAATATTAGATAATGTAGCTCCTTTGAGAGTAAGAAAAATAAAATACCAAAAATGATTGTCAATGAGGGCTGGAACAACTTAGAGATGTTACAAGCCTAATAATTTCCCTCTGTCTCCTTCTACCGTTGTTCCCTAGTCGCAACAGCAAAGGTTTTACCAAGATCCAGCCACACTGCAGTTCCCTTCAGCAATGAAAAGAACTGCAACAGTTACACGTGGAAGGAGGTGAGGTTTTTTATGCTTTAATGAAAGTAAAAGGATGTTCAGAAGCAATCTTTGCACTCATTGATGCAAGTTCTACCCTGGACTCTCTAAATTTGGAAAGCCCTAAAAATCCCACCCCCACCCCAGCACCATGTTATGCCTTTTTATTCTCTTGGGTTTCCCT
>JAVJGJ010020160.1:0-15315 GCA_035590215.1 Microhierax caerulescens
ATTACTTTTTAAATGGCAAAACCTTCCAGGTACCTCTCAATGGTTTCCACTGACCAAACAACACTTTGCCAGACTTTCCACGCAAATGCTTCAACCTTCTGCCAAAATTCCACTTGGAAGTTACACAAGTCTGCTTAGTGACCTGTACATCTCTCTTAGGAACCAGGCTAAGCCTGTACTGTGGCTTTCTGAAAGTGAAAAACCTCATAGATACAGGTATGAATTTCCTCTCAAGTTTTAAGAAAGAAATATGTATGCTACTGTCCTATATAACTGTACAATGTAACTCTGACCCTAGAGGAAAGGTGCTGTACCTATGATATTATGACACATTTACATGCAACACAACTTTAATCAAGGACACAGTTTTATGAGTATAGAGGCACCTACTTGGTCAGTAACCGCCTGCTACAGTGTTTCGTAAGATGGCTCACTCTGGTTCCCTTGTGCTGTGTTTTCTAAATGCCAGCTAAAAAAGCAATTTTGGAACAATGTAATTATTTTCCTTGTGGACAAACAAGAAGAATAAATGTCAAAATTATACCATAACTCATCTTAATGAAGCCTGCTAAGTTTTGTAACTAGAAAATAAACAAATTCTACCATACAAAAGTATTGCATGGCAATAATTGTGGTAATAAGTACCAAGAAGGAGAGTTAATGTGCAGAGTGTACGTGTGTGTGTTTTTCACCTTTGCTATGTAATTGGGATTTTCAGGGATACTGAAAAATCTAGAAAACCTGAAGTATGTCTGACAAGATCTATATTAAACCACGCTTGGAAAAACTCACGAAGATGACATCCTTATCTTAAAAGAGTGTTCTTCTGCATCTGAGGAAAGTGGATTTATATAATACTAATAAACAAATACACCTAAATAACTTTAGTTATCTTGATAGATGATCCATGGCTAAAAGTAAACACAGGAAATTAGTGGGTAAACTAACTGATTATGCTAATAGGTTGGTACCTCCTCTAGGCTATGTATGTTAGTAACAAAAACCTGAGCTCTGTGGGTCCCTCTTTTGCTATTATACAATCTACTGCCACAAATGCTCTTTCATATTACAGGGAAATGTTTTTCTTGTATGTGGTTTAGTGTTTGGGGTTTGTGTTTAGTTGGTCTGGTTACCTGCTTTTCAGAAATCCGTGTAATGCCTGAGCGAAAGAGAAAGGAAACAAAATACTGCATAGCAAAGTTTCTGACTTTGTCCCAGTAGGCTGTTCAGCACAAACTGCCGTAGGAAGTTGTGTACGTACAACAACAAATCCCCAGTTCAAAAGGTATTGTACACAGCAGGATGTTAAGTTGCCATATAGGCTGAATACATAAATGTCAACATAATTTCAGAATGATTTATTATCTCCTTGTAGTTAAAATAATAATAATGAAAAAGCCAACAAACAAACACCCACCCTACAGTCTGTGGCTGACAATTTATGGGTTAGACTTTCAATTCATAGGCTGTGTTTATGACAGGTTGTAATCCTAAATTCTACTATACATATTTATGTCTTTTAGTCTAGGTATTTCAAAAGTGATTAAGGAGCTTAGAAACAAAGTCACATTATTGAATTTAATCGAGTCTACATTTGAAGGGGAAAACCCCCAATATTCCTTGCTAAGAATTTCAGGCTAAATGCCCAATATTCACAAGTTTGCATGAGCCTGCTCCAGGATTAAGTAAATTTGTTTGTTTGAAATTTGTCCATTAATTTAGAACTAGGCAAATTGTCACTGTGTAAGGGGGCAGAGATGGACACTGGAAAATAAGTCCAGTGCAGTTATGAAGAGACACATTTAGTAATTTACATTTCCACAATCGGATGTTTTCCTGTCATCCTGGTTTTGGCTGGGATAGTTATTTTTCTTCTCAGTAGCTGGTACAAAGCTGTGTTTTGGGTTTGGCATGAGAATAATGTTGATAACACGCTGATATTTTAGTTGTTGCTAAGTAGTACTTACTCTAAATTAAGGACTTTTCAAGTTTCCCATGCTCAGCCTGTGAACAGGTGCACAATAAGCTGAGAGGGAGTAGGGCCAGGTCAGCTGATCCCAGTTGATCAAAGGGATATTCCATACCATAGAATGTCATGCTCAGTATATAAAGCTGGGGAAAGATGAAGGGGGAAAGTTTAAACCGATGGTGTTTGCTTTCCCAAGTACCCATTACACGTGACAGAGCCCTGCTTCCCTGGGGATGGCTGAACACCCGCTTGCCTATGGCAAGCAGTGAATGAATTCCCTGGTTTGCTTTGTGCATGTGGCTTTTGCTTTATCTATTAAACTGTCTCTCCATCCACAAGCTTTATCACTTTTACTTTTCAGATTACGATCCCACCAGGGGGAAACGAGTGAGCAGCAATGCAGTGTGTAGGTTCTGGCTGGGATTAAAACATGACACCTATGTGCATGTATTTGGTCTGGCTGAGGTGGAGTTAATTTTCCCCATAGTATCCCCCACAGTGCTGTGCTTTGTATTTGTAGCTAGAAAAGTGTTTTGGCTACTGCTGACCAGTGCTTACACAGCATCAAGGCTGTCGCTCCAACATTTCCCCCGACCCCTCACCAGGACGCTAAGGGTGGGCATGATCTTGGGAGGGGACATAGCCAGGCCAGTTGACCCAAACTGACCAAAGGGAAATTCTGCACCATATGCTGTCTGCTCAGATATAAAAGCTAAGAGAAAGGAGAAGGAAGAGAGTGCATTCATTGTTATGATGTTTGTCTTCCAAAGCAACCACTATGCATGAAGCCCTGCTACCCAGGAAGTGGTGGGGCATCACCTGCTCATTGGAAGTAGAGTTTTGTTTCCCTTTGCTTCTGTGCACAGCCTTTACTATTGCTTTATTAAACTACCTTTAGCTTGAACTGTGAATTTTTTTCCATCTTTTCTTTTTTCCCTGTCCTGCTGAGGAGGGGAGTGGTGGGCTTGGTGGGCACCTGGTGTCCAACCAGGCTCAACTCACCACAGTGCGGTTTATACTTCCATCTCCATGTATCAGCTTGGTGTTATTCACTAAGCTAAAACCTAGCTTATACAGCTTACAACTTAGAACAGCCAAAAAACAGGGACAAGAAAAAGAAGATGTTCACTGAAGGGACTGGAAGGTATGTATTCCATTATAGCATACACTTTGCTAAATGAACTCAGGTTTCCTATAGCAGCAAAGTGAAAGTTGGAATAGACTGCTATGGACTATCTACTTGCATTTCCCTTACTAGGAGAGATCACTATGTCTCTGAACATACACTTATGTGTAAACCCAGAGTGACCCTATGTGCTTCAACAAATGTAGTTAAATCAATATAAATTTATTCTGAAATAACTAGGGAGTCATGTGAATAAAATCTAAATCAAACTCAGTAATTTGCCTCAGACATTTCTTTTCTCCATCTGTATGGAAAATTGTTCAAAAAATTAGTTTAAAAGCACTACTTGGAATTTGCTGAAAACACTTTCAAAATCAGTTAAAACCACCTAACTGAATATAGCTAACATCTCAAATTAGTTTATAAATTATCTAGCAGTTCAGATAATGTACGATTTCCACAGGTTCAGAACTCATCATATCAATTGTTCCTATAACTGTAAAAAATCATTTTAAATTATAAATGCAATCCTAAGCATATGAAACATTAGCAGTTATTAACTTTAAAGCCCCACACATTCAGATCCTATCATGTCATTTAAAAATAATTGACTCGGCTTTCTCACAGATTCTTTTTTTATTCCAGGTGTTTCCTATACACTACTTTACAAGTAGAAACTCTTAATTCTTTTTTTTTTTTTTTTTTTAATCTGAAAAAAAGTAATGGAATACTTATCACAAACGGAAAAACTGGTGGTTACAGATGTTCAAAGAGTTCACAGTTCTGAATGTTCAAACGCAAACATTACACTGGAAAAACTAAAAAGTTTGGAGTCCATCTGGTAAGAACCTTCATAACCAGATTTTTGCTTTTAAAGTAGCTAGAGCTAAAATAAGTAACCCTTGCAGTGTGTCCCAAGACAGTATCTATGTTAAGAAAAATCAAATTATACAGCACTAAATATGTAAAAGCGTATAATATTTTCTAGAATAAATGGTTAATTTATGCATACAAGCACTCTGCTATGGCTCTAAATCTATAAAACTGAATTTTCTTTAATAAGCTAAGCAACAGTTGACCAGGTGTCTGTTCTTAAAGCTATGAACTTATCTTGAAGCACATTGCTAGACCTGAAGTTTATTACAAGAATGTTCCCAGTAACCAGAAGCACATGATAGTGTAATTGCACACCCCAGAATGTAATATCATACTTAAAAAATGGTTATTTTAATGATTACACTAATGAGTTCTGAACTTCCAACCTATGTGCATATAGTTTCATAATTACACAGCTTGAAATCCTCATCAGCAAATCCAGATGCTCCTGAAATCTGAATCATTTTATAATCTTGAATAATGCATGGCACCTCCGCAGCAAGAAATTAAAACAAATTTCATAAAAATGCAAAGCTTCATAATCTGTATTCTGTTGCTTAATAAGTAGTAATGATGGTGATTTTTTTTTTTTTTTTTTTTTGCCCCCTCCCTCTGGTATTCACAGTTCAGATCCCACTTCAAAAATAAACAAACTCCTAACAAAATACCCCTTTATATATATATAAATATATATATATACACACACACCTATATCTGATGGCTCACAGCATACCCTTCTTCTACACAAGAGTGAAATCAGACATCTGTTTCCTAAACAAGCACTGGCTCAAAATGGCATAAATCCTTTTCTTCCTGAAAAGTGTGAAAACATTTAAAAACAAAAATAAATAGGCTGCAGCTTGACCGGCTTGCATACTATTTCATCACGAGCAAAAACAAAACTCCATCTTACTTCAAAGGACCATCAAATCAAGGTCTACAGTTCTTCCGTAAAATGTCCCCCATCCCCAGTGCCTGCCTTTGTTTTTTACAGGTATAACCTAGATAAAGTCAACAAAGGTTTTTAGCAAGCACTGGCACTGTCCTTTTGAACAAGTCAAAAAGTTGATGACTCGAGGGGATAAGGCCATCATCACAGTCAATGCAAAGGGATACATACTCCACTTGGATCCAGGATTTTCTTGTGTCTCACATTTCTGGATTTTAATGTGCTGAAAAAGATAAATGTAGTATTTAAAGTATGCCCTTTCTAATATTTCCCTTCCTGGTAGACACATGACAACTAATTATCAGACACCTGAAGAGTACTTATAGTGGGACTCCCTTGATAGGACAGAAGTTACACGAAGGTTTCATCACAGTAGTGGTTTGTCTTTCTATCTTCATTGCCCAAAACTAGCTACAAATATTTAAGTAAACAAATACTGTCAGCAGTAAGAATTTCATATCTCAATAACTTTCATTATGGGAAATTACAACTGAAACCTATTACAAATAATTTATACAAGGAAGAATGCTCTAAATGTAACAAAGGTAGGAAAACTGTTTTGGAGGTTGTAAACACATTATTCAAAAATAAAAGTTAAATCCATTTTATTTTTTACCAATTTAGGGTTTAAAAGAAGAATCAATTTTAGTTATCCTTTTTACTAATCGAATATTAAGATTTCTGTTCATCTGTAGGATCTCATTACTGAAACCATAAAATACGAACACAAAACCAGAAGCAGTAAGGAAGAGACACAGAGACAAATATCTACACGTATTCTGGCAGAGATACTAACCACAGCCTGAAAATTATACTTCGGAAAAAAACATTAAAACCAAATCAAAGAACAACAGCCCTTACATACTAGTTTTGCCAAATTCTGCAACTTCACTTTTCCCCATCTTGAACATACTAGGCTTTTTGATCTACTAATCCCCATTTTACCTCATTAGCACCAAGGAACTAAACATAAAAATTGGCTGCCTCTGAACAACAGTTCTATCAAACAGGGCATTCAAACTTACAGAAGTGTAACCAACACTCCACCAGAAGCACTATATATCAATAGTTTGAAGCGTGTATTTGCTACAACCAGTTTAACAGTCAGTAAAAGCACACAAATTAAAACAATAACTTGGTCATGGTATTAATCAACTAAACGTCATAAAACATTGAGAGTCAAAACTGTAGTCCAGAGCAACATTCATCATCTTATAAAGCAGCTATATTTTTTTTCTTTGATGCCTGACATTTTTGGAGCAGATTTTATGAAAGACAGAGCATCCAAGTTATAGTACAACAATTTGAACTATCCTGTGTCCACTGCACACTTAAAATATTACCTCCACATTATAGGAAACTAACGTCATTAAATTCTTTCTGGGCTACATCTCTTTTACATCCTTATTCTTTATATCAAAGGGAATTCTTTTTTTTTTTAAACTTCTCCAAGGGAAAGTTGACTAATATGCAACAACTTGTAAAGCAGCCTACATAAAAACCCACTGCACCATATACTTCAATAGGTAAAAATTCTCAGCTGTAACTAAGTCTTACATATCTTGCTTTGTTTTTCCTAAAAAGTGTAATATACAGTTGTATGACAAACTGAAGAATAGAAAATTCACTTCTGCATTCCAGTTATCAGAAAGTTACAAAACCCTAGAGGAAATACTAAAATCTCAGTTACACAGAAGTCCAGAGTTTGAACCACATTTCTCTGACTTCAGTATGCATTACTTGCATGGATCATATATTTGAGAATCAAACCATGCAACAAAAGATCTGTAAAGCATGACAGTCTCAGGCTCTGCTGACCCACTGGAAGGTAATTTAAAACAAGCCAGCATCAAGACCTCTGCCACTGATTTGCAGAGGAAGCTTTTAAAGCAGCAATGCAGTAAGTCTCCGTTAAGAGAAATTCCCTTAGAACTCCACAGTCCCCTATTTATTTTTTAGACTACTGAGACACTCCTGCCCACTTGCCATGTTATTTTGACTTCATTTTACCATTTTTTCAACCTGCTTATAGTAAGTACTCATTTTCCTTATCACCACATACTCTTCAGCCACACCTCTTCTACCTACCTAAAGGTTACTTAAGTTATGATTTCCTTCTCCATTTCATGAGGAATTAGATGGTTGGAGGGAACAGAAACTGTCCAACGGTGGAATTACTTCATTCATTACTTAATTCAAATACATGTTGCACATTACAGCATGCCGTCACTTTCACAGCCAGAATGACAATCCTGAAGGTCTACAGAGTGAAACCCAGGTCAGCAAATAACTGCTGCTGCATAAGTGCTATACCCAGCCAGCCAAGCGCTCCCAGTGACTAAACCTGCCTGGAAACAAGGGAAAAGTTCAGAATCCACTCACAGAAGATGTCTGTCAGGTACCGGGAGAGACATTCCCTTTGCATAATCACATTAATCTTGTAGTTTATTCCAAATGTTTTGTGATTTTGCTGAAAACTTCTCCCAAGCAGCCTCACACTCACAATGCCCTTACTGAAACTACAGCTACCTGCAAAGACCTCGTCTGAAGTAACCAAAGAGAATTGCTTAGTATCTTCTACAAAAACAACTTCAGTCTGCCCTTCCTTCTTACCAGAACATGCAGGGACCCAATAACCATTCTGAACAGCTAGCAGCTGATTTCTCCGGCATTTGGAGACCTCTCAGGAGACACATTTTCTCAGTATCGCATTTCTGCTGGTAGTGAACTGAGAAGGAAGAATTCATTGATTTTGCTATTTAATATTTCATTAAAAGCTTAGCTCAAATAATATCTAAACTACACTTAATTCATACATTTGATATTATCATTAGAAACACTTAAATGACAGTTACAGTCCCAACAAATCTTGAAACTGTGTCACTGTTTCAGCATTTCATTGATGTTGCTTTGTGTCCTTCAAAAGCTTCTGCTGCTGTACAAAACTCATCTATATTTAACAAAGGCGATATGCAAGCAAAACCTATTTCTAAGACCATGTTGACACCTGCTATTTCAGTATCAGTGCAATGCCCATCACAATCGCATACCATTTTTTCCTTCTACTCCTAAAAAAAATAACCACAAAAACAAACAAACAAAAAAAAAACATCTCCACCATATACTTCAAGCTAAGTGGTAAGTAACTTAAACTGCTAACAAGCAAGCTTCTCCAGAATTTAAGCCTACACCACCTTCTAGGATGACAAGCCTAGGTCTCTTGCCAGCAACACCGGTCAGGAAATGGTATATTTACATAATCATTCAACAGCTTTGTGGGCCTGATAGTAGCTACCGCAATACTGCCTCTGCAAGCACAGTCTTACCAAAACACTGAACAAAAAAACACGCGCCCTGACAGCAGACCATCAGCTGCTATTCCTGAAGGGCTCTGCTGATCGAAGCATACCCATAAGCATGTTTTCCTTGCATATAATCCCATCAAAATATGAACATATGTTAGCCAGGTTATATAGAAACTATTTTCCCTGTAGACTTTTATTCAGAGAACAGAAGTGTTCCGATTTTGGAGGTTAACCGTAACTTCTCCTATAAGCTAAGCAAGTTTTGACTTATCCACACAGGGCTTCATTACATCTTTTTAGCCTTCCCCAGATGTTTTCAAATACTCACAAACATGACTAGATATAAAAATCAGAGGGAAACCTAGATGAGTACATTGTTTATGCATTTAAGATCTGTGCCAAGCACGGGCTCAATGTACATGATGATATGAAGAGAAACATTTTGTACTCATCTTCTGCACTGCATAGTAGTTTTCCTAGGGCATTTTCTTCCTCACAAAAAGAGTAATTTCAAGAGGTAGAGATCTGTTAAGAACACTATACAAAGAGGACTCCATTTATAGCTTTAACACATTAAAAGCAGACAATTTAAATAGCATGTTTTTACTCAAATGATGAAATTTGGAGTTTTTAATTAATTAGATCCTTCATTCAGAGTAATCGGGACATGAACCACTTGCTAGATTACTCAGTAACAAACTATTTTAAAACTATTCAACACTAGACTGGACTTTCAATTTGTGCCACAGATTATTGTTCAGGCAGTAGCAGCAAGAGGGGCTCTCACCATAACAAAATCCCAAAGTATTTTCACATGATCCATGTTATGAAGTACATATAATACTAATTTAGACCTGGTTTATATGCAAATAGAACAAGCTACCCTCTCCAACACATATAACTGTGCAGTTGATAGCAATAAGCATCACCCACTGTACTGCCTATTTGCTGAATTTTGATTAATGTTGAGTTCAAGAGGAAATCATGAAGTTAACATAAGCAGAGCTCAGAAACATTGCAACCCCCAATAATGTGCATTATGCATTCCATCATTTCACAATTTTGGAAACTGACCATTTATTCCATTGTTTTGTTCCCTCTCAATCATTTACTGACCCAAGGCAGCACTTGCTACTTACCTCATGAGTGGCTGTGCCTCCTTAACAGTCTATTGTGTTAAGGACTGTTAAAAGCTTTTGAAATTCCAAATAAATTATATCTGATAGCGCTCTCTGATTCACTGTTTTGTTGCCACAGTGAAAGAATTTCAATAGATTAGTAAGCATATTTCCCTTTAAAGAAACCATGCTAATTTACTGCTATCAAAGTACAATCTAGAGCAGCTTAACCTTCAAAAAAGCATCAGCTAGTTTCCTCTGCCATTAAAGTAAAAGCCTGATGGTCAGCAATGCCAAAACACGCCTTTGGTTAAAGGCACTGAGGTTAAGGGCAACACTTATTTTTATATGGAGTGACTGATTTCATGGGAGACTGCATTACTGGCTTAGATGCATAGGAAAAGATAACAACTGAGCAACAAAGCTGTGGCCTATTTATTTATCACACATATAGATAATCATAACCAAAAAGAATCAGTGCACAGATAAATTACCAAATTTTTTTTCATCTGTTTAGGAATTTTAAACACCAAATTAGGTATCGGGGCCATTAGATCTAAATATCTCCTCCCCTTTTTGCAAAGATTAAAGATCCCCTAGCCAATATTCTCAATATGGAATAGCACTGGTGAAGGATCAAAGGCTAACAGGCTATAATAAAACTATCAAAAATATCTATAAGCTTTTTATAGGGCTGGCTCTTTGTTACCAGATCATACCAAACCTTTTAAGGAGGTAGTATGGACAACTTCTTACACATGCTATGGCACAATTCCACTCAATTGAAAGAATTCTTTGACCTCTCAAGCAGCCATCCCCTTACACGATTACATGATTCTCCCCTAGTTTAATCAAAAAAACTGATTTGTCACTGCAGCTGTTGCTGTTCAGTAAGTCTTGGTTATTGCTGTTTCACAAAGTCCTTCTGAAGAAAAGATGCCAGTGATGCATCACATGTAATTGAAACATCACAGGAGGAGAAACTGAGGAGTTTGCTGTATTCCTAAACCACCCCACACCACTAAAACAAGTAAGATTCCAGTTTTCCAGTGGTTTTTCCTCAAGGCAGCCTCAGAACTAGAGTCCCACCTAGTACTATCATAACAGAAGATGCTTAAACCCACAGCTGTGTATGAACTAGAAACATCATCAGCAACACATACTCAACCAGTGACACCCACCAATGAAGTATAGCAAAGGCTTTGACAACAAGTTAAAAGCGGATGGTATATAAAATACTCTGCAAGCTACTGCTCATATTTGTGTAAGTATTCCTGTATTAGTACTTCAAATAGAGGAAATTCTGGGTGTACACATTGATATTCATAAAATGGTAAGACATTTCCCTTTGATGTGATATTTCATGATGTTTATCCTTATAGTCTTCTCATTTACATACAATAGTGTCAATCCTCAGAACCTAGCCTTTAGCCTCCAAACTGGAAATAAGTATAAGGGTGTTTTAAATACACTTTCAGTAAATATGAACAAGCTAGAAACACATTTGATAAAAAAAACATATACCAAACAGAGCTCCATTGTTTTTAAGAACTCCACACAAACCACCATGACGCAACACTGAAGTACGCCTTAGACAATTTTCTAAGGTACTGAGAAACAGCATCCCATTAACCATAAGTTAATGTTAACCAAAATGTTGCATTTTGTATACAGCAAGCAGAAATGTTAGTTTCATATGCTGTTGAGTCTTCAATAACTTAATACGAAATTATTTTTAAGTCACCAAGCATATGGCACTGTAAACAGACGAAGCCATTCAACTGAAAGTACAGGCATATCCCATATTTGGATCTCTAGTTTCAAGTCACTAGACATACTTTTTCCTCTGAATTTATAAAGAAAAAAACAGCAAAGTGTTACAGATTATACCCCTCCTCCTCTATGCTGAAGTCAGTCACCAATGAATTTCCCAAAATTAAACTTGCCTGGTAATTACAAAAAAATTAAAAGGGGCTTCTTTGCAGCTACTGCTTCTCTACCCAGAAAGGACTTCTATCTTATTTGAATTGAAAGTTGGAAACTTCTAAATTAAAATTAATAACTGGCCTGCCTAGACTTTCAGTCGCGAAACACAGGATCTTGTCCTGAAATTTAACACACCTGACACAACTGTTCTTGTCATCACAGAATTTGCCTGTTTTGTTTTGTCACACATTCAGCCATGACATTTCAATAAGTCTCAAAAATTTAATTCTAAGCAAAGGAAGAGACTATAAAAAGGTATTTTAAGTGGCATAAAAAAAAAAAGATGTCTCGCAAAGCACACATTCCTTCACCACTAATTTCATACAGCAATAAAAAGAAACACAGAACTGCTTGAAAAGGTTAAGTCCTAAATCAACTGCTAGGCTCCTCCAATTATCATCATTGCTTTGGTCATGCTTTACACCTCTGCCCCCTCCAGTCCTACTCCAGGAAGAGAGCTATAGCACCTATGGGGAGAGGTGTTTAATTTAAGAATGTTTAACATCCACTTCACCTGTCAGGTGTCCAAGAAATGAGGAAGTAGCATTAGTTACTTGAAAAGACACAGCAGAAAGCAAACCTAGTACTTTCATCCAAGCTCTACCTTATCTTTGTCTTCCACAACATCTGCCAGCACATCATCTGGGTCCAGAATTCCTCCATCTGTATATTCCAGGTGGTGAATATTTACCCAGGAAGTTGGATCCTGCAAAACAGACACAAGAATTCTTAACCTAACCTTGCATGGGTTTAATGCCATCAGACAAAGCAGCTTTGCGTCCCATCTGCTTCCCACCCATTTCCCTCTTCAACATGAGGCAGAAGCTTGGAGCCACTACCCAGAAATTGAAACAGAATGAAAACTACAGACACATAACAAGACACCACCTATAGAAGACTATGCAAAAGATCTTTAAAATTTATATTTGTTTCCTTATCATTCTTTACTTCAGTTAAACAGTTAATAAAAAATAAGGAGAAATCAAACTGTCTTCATTCTACAACATTTTATGGTTGAAATATTTGGGTTATTATCAGCACAATGAGCACAGACACTTGAATAGATGTATGCATGGACATGCATCACTCCTGACAGTTTCACGAAGGGAGGATGTATACCTATATTTATACATACAAAAAACACCCATCACTTCTTTCTGAGGAGGTATGTCAGGCTATTGTGGCAAAACCCAAATTAACAGAATAAATATACCCCAGTTTGTTTTCACAAATAAACACTCAAATTCCAGTGCAACACTGTGTACCATATTAATAGGGACCATGTTAGTTTTCAAAAATTAATGCTTCCCTCATATATTATTAACAAGTTCTTTTCAGTAACTGGGAGCCATCTTCCACTGACCCTGAAGCCAAAAGTCTCAGAGCACACTGCTCAACAACAAATTCTCCCTGACACAAAAAACAAATCAGGGAGCAGACACAGACTGTAACCACTGCCCCCAAACCACACCAGCTACTGTGTACACATTAACTTCCAAGGGGGACAAGCTAAGTGGTAGTTATCTTTGAATTGCCTTAGCTAACATTGGAACATGTACCCTATTTAGGGCCAGCTATCGCAATTTAAGAAGCACACGGCAGCTTATTGAGTCGTAGCAACCATTTGAGTGCTCTACAATATCAGCATCGATAAATGTTGAGTTGGCACATCTTCTACATCACACTGAAGAAAGGAAACGAGCTCAGTTAAGATTGCAAAACATGTTTGCATCCTCTATCAAATACTATGGAGGCTGGCCAGAATACGCTAAAATTAAGGGTCAAGAAACTGGCATGCACACACATAGCTTTGAGAAAGGTTTCAGAAACGTACAAAGCAAGATGAGCACTGCTCATATGCAATACACAAACCAAACATACCCATTTATATTACCTCTGTATCTCCAATCCCTGCTTTCTAGTCAAATCTAATTAGATCACAGTTCTCAGAAGCAAAGTGAAGCACAACTGATACACTATATAATGTCCCTTCCCCCCATGTAATGAAGCCCCTGAGAAGTAGGGACATTCCACTCCATGTTTATTAGTGGGCACTCAGTAACTTTGGCCATCAACTGATGCAGAGAGCAGATAAATCAGATTTATTCCATCACAGGTACAGATGCAGATCAATTGGATTACACATTTTTTTTTATTGCATCAACAATAGGCAGTAGCCAAAAAACAAATGGAAAACCCTCATACCACAACCACCCTCATAGCATTACCTGGGTCAGCCAATCATGCCACTGTCAACTTTCCTGGTGAAGTCTAAAAAACGTTTTTCCTATTCTGACCCATCTAGCTTCCACAGTTCAGTTTCAGTTCTTCCACAGACATGCACTGGCTTGGGCTGGGATAGAGTTAATTTTCTTCATAATAGCTTGCATGGTGCTAGATTTTGGATTTGGGGCTAACAGTACTGATAACAGAGGGATGTTTGTGCTGTTGCTGAACAGCGCTTACACAGCGCCAAACAAAGTCCTCCCCATTTCTCACACTGACCCTCCAAGCGAGAAGGCTGGGGTACACGAGATGAGCGGGGACACTTGAGCCAGGATGCTGAACCCCAACTGACCAAAGGGATATCCCATATTATGACTGTGCTCAGCAATAAAAGCTGGAGGGAAGGGGTGAGGGGGGGGTAAGAGCTGTGTGTGCAGCTTTTGTTTTACCTATTAAATTATCTGTATCTCAACCCATGAGTTCTCTTTTGTACTGTTATGATTCCTCTCCCTAGCCCACAGGGCGAGGACTGAGTAAGCAGCTGTGTGGGGCTTGGCTGCCTTTGGTTAACTCACAGCCTTTTTATCCTCTTACACTGATCTTGGTGTGAAGTGTATCTAAACTACAGTATGGCTGAATGACAACCACCCAACTAAGCACGTAAAGTATCTCTCTTTGTAACACATCAATTTAATCTGTAATTTATCTCTACAGTTATTTCACTTCACACTGAAACCATTCATTTGTGAAACAGCAAGTACTTGTTCATTCCAGGTATCCGGTGTTCAAAATTACAAAATTTAAGAAAATCAATTAGCATGCTTTTGTCTCTGTTAAGTGATGAAGTGTAGTAACAACTATTACAGCTCAAAGCTCTATTGTAAAGCCCATGGTTTAAGTATTTTTACAATAACCACGTAATTCTAAGATGAAATGGCAGAGAGGAAACATACCTCTGTGCAACAAGCAAGCGTGTCAACTTAGATCAAATAATTTACCTAATTCAGAAACCTTATAAAAAAAATATCACTTCACCCTACAATAAACTTACAAAATATTATTCCCTCAAACTGGAATGCATCAGTAGACTCACAGAATCATTTACGTTAGGAAAAGACCTCTGAGATCAAGTCCAACCATTAACCCTGGACTGCCAAGTCCATCACTATACCACGTCACTAAGCACCACATCTATGGGTTTTTTTTAAACACCTCCAGGGATGGTGATTCCACCACCTCCCCAGGCAGCCTGTTCCAATGCTTGATCACCCTTGCAGTGAAGAAGTTTTTCGTAACATTCAATCTCAACCTCCCCTTGGTGTAACTTGAGGTCAGTTCCTTTTCTGCTGTTGCTGGTTATCTGGGAGAAGAGACCGACCCTCACCTGCCTACAGACTCCTTGCAGGTAGGTGAAGAGAGTCATAAGGTCCCTCCTGAGCTGCCTCTTCTCCAGACTAAACAACCCCAGTTCCCTGAGCTGCTCCTCATAACACTTCTCTAGACTCTTCACCAGCTTCGCTGCCCGTCTCTGGACACGCTCCAGCACCCCTACATCCCTCTTGCAGTGAGGGGCCCAACACTGACACAGTACTCGAGGTGGGGCCTCACCAGTGCCGGTACAGGGGGACAATCACTGCCCTGGTCCTGCTGGCCACACTGTTTCAGACACAAGCCAGGATGCTGTTGGCCACCTGGGCACACTGCTGGCTCGTGTTCAGCCGGCCATCAGCCAGCACCCCCAGGCCCTTTCCCTTTCCAGC
>JAVJGJ010020161.1:0-15313 GCA_035590215.1 Microhierax caerulescens
CGGGGCCCACGGGGGGCGCGCGGGGCGCCGGGAGTGGCGCGCGGGGGTCCGGCGCTGGCGGCCGCGCCAATAAGCTGCCGCCGCGTCCGGGCCGGGGGTTGCGCGAGCCGCCGGGGCCGCTGCCGCAGCACCTGTCGGCGGGCCGGGGCTGAGCCGGGGCGGGCATGGCGGCGGGCGCGGCGCGGCTATGCTGCTGGACGCTGCTCTGCCTGCTCTGCTCCAGCTGCCTGCCTGGCGCAGGTACGTGCGGCGCGGGGCCCGGGCCGCCGGCGGGGGGTGCCGGCGCCAGGGCTACTGCGCCGGAGGCGTGGGAGGGCGAGCGGGGGGTGCCCCTGGGTGCGGCGGTGCTGTGCCGCCGCGCTTCCTTCCGGGCGGCCCGCCCGGGGCCGCTCGCGGCCGGGGCCGCCCGGCGCTGGGGCAGGGTTGGGCTGTGGCGGCGCAGGTGCTCATTGAGGGTCTGTGTTGTTTCGCCCGCGCTGTAGAGCCGGTGGCGGTGATGTCGGTGGACGTGGGCAGCGAGTCGATGAAGATCGCCATCGTGAAGCCCGGCGTGCCGATGGAGATCGTCCTGAACAAGTACGCGCCAGCCCTGTGGCCTTGCGTGGTCCTGGCCTGTCACGGGGCTGCGCTCTGCTTCGCCGGGGCTTGAAACCGGGAGGTGCGGGGCAGCCAGCGTTCAATTAGCGCAGTTAATTGCCTTTTTGTGAGGGGAGCACCTGCCTTCTGGCTCGGGGCTTGCTGAGTTGCTCCCTGCCCTAGCCGAGCAGCTCTCAGTATGGCACAGGCAGCGTTTCAGCTTTTCACTTTCCTTTGGGGGCCTTCAAGCACCCGAAAGCCTGAGTGATTTAGCATACGTTTTGGTCCAAATGTACGAGGATGTAGTATCATGTTCTCCCCTGGTTGGTTAGGAAGGCTGGTTCTCTGCAAGGTTTGTTTTGCTGCAGCTGTTCAGAGCCTGTTCTAGTTCATCAGGTAAATAAATCTTTCCTTTTGCTTGGCTGCTGTTGCTGCAGCCATTCCCCGAGACACTGAATGAAAACTCTGCAGCTGGGAGGGGATGTACAATCAGGAGCATGCTCTTTTTCTGGGAGTCTAGACTGAAAGATAATGAACAGGTTTTTCACCCAGCTCCTTGAAACTTGAAAGATACTGATAGAATGGGGGAACTGTCTTGCCTTCCTCACTGGTGGAGGAAAGCAAAAATACAGCAAATCTCATCCAAGTACAAAGCAGAATGTTCTAGAAAGCTACTTGTGAGCCTTTCTTCTTTGTGGCAATTTCATTTTGCTGCAGCCATATGTTAGGGAATTGATAACATGTTACAAGGCATTGGGAAGTGGGTAGTGTGCACTGAGCTTAGTGGGCAACATTAAGCCATTTCCTAGTTATAGTAGTATAAGATACAAAGAATAAAGTGCTCACTTTGATGTGCTAATGGATTAATTGGAGCAGAAGCCAGTCATGTCTTGTGAAGTTCTCTTTGTGTTACGGGGAAAATTAAAAAATCTGCCAACCACAGCTTCAACTGTGGATTTGAAAGATGTCTGTCCATTATTTGCCCATATCAAGGAGGGATGAAAGCTCTGAAGGGAGGTGCTGCTGTTGCAGCCCTTCAGATAAGCAGAGGCTGGCCTTCCTCTCTCCATAGGTAGTATTTGAGCACCTTTCCTTAGTTTTCCTGAAATGGAAGCAACACCCTTCCTCGCTAGGGACTCTGTATTGAATGTTCAGCTGTTTCAACTGAAAAAGGCATCTGTTTCTGTGCAGGGAGTCACGAAGGAAAACACCAGTGGCCATTTCTTTGAAGGAGAACGAGCGTCTCTTTGGTGATAGTGCGCTGGGAATGGTAAGTGTTCTTGCTGCTCGTTGAACCAACTGCAATTCCTGTATGCAGAACATATGTTCCTGCTGCTGTATTGTACTGATCTCCTCGGTGTGTTACTGACTTTTTTTAGTGGTTCTGTGCATACTGGGCTCGTGCTCTGAACTCCCATAACAAGAGCTGTCCACCACACAGCTCTGGAGAGGTTTGTTTGACAAAGCTGAGCAATATGCTTTTTCTTTCTGCAGTCCATAAGGACCCCCAAGGTGGCATTCAGATACTTTCAGGATCTGCTGGGTAAGCGTATCGATAACCCCCATGTAGCGCTGTACCAGTCCCGATTCCCAGAGCATGAACTGGTGAAGGATGAAAAAAGGCAGACTGTTATCTTCAAGTTGTCCCAGTAAGTGGCTGCTTCTGTGTTCCTTTTGGGTGGGACTTTGGCTGCCAGGCTTCTATAATTGACTGGTTGCTGCAATTTTCTTTCTTGTCTGTTTCTTATAGGACAATATGGTACTCTCCGGAGGAGATGCTGGGGATGGTCCTAAACTATTCACGTGGTCTGGCTGAGGAATTTGCAGGTTGGAAGGATTTAGCTGTTTCTTACAGTATCTGCACGTGTGTGTTTGTATATTGTAGGATTTGAGTAGAGACCGAATGGGTTTGGAAACCCATGGATTTTCAGAAACAGGATGTTGGGCCTCTTCAGCTGTAGGCTGTAAGCAAGATTTAGCAGCTGTTGAGTTATCATTCATTTCTAATATGATGGGAGTTTGGGGTCTTAATCCTGTTCTTGAGGGCAGGTACCCCAGATCCCACCCAACCTGGCAGTGAAGGAGCCTTACTGGTGATCTCTGGAGAAAGAATAAAGTGTTTTCTTGCTCACATGTGTGACTAGAGCAGAGGTGTGTCGGTATGTAACTGCAGGGGAAGATGGAAGCGGCTCTTTTGAAGTCTGTGTTGTAATCAGTCTGGATGGAGACTTGCTATTGTAGCCCAACTACAACTAAAGAGCAAAAACTGTCCTATGTTGTGAAACCAGCTAATGGATAGGGGGCTGTTGTGTTTTTCATGCTGTATTGCTAATGAAATACAGCAGTAATAAAAATTGGGGTGAATATTGTTGACGTGTTTGACTTGCATTGTTAGTAGGAGGCTGTGTGTTGTTTGGTTAGTAATACTAAAGCTAACCCAAAGACTTTTTACTCTGGAGAGTGGACATAATCCAGTGATAAAGAAAGACTCCATGAAGGTAAAATTTGTTGAAATCTAAGGCATTCCAGAGCATCTGAGCATAGCCTAACATGTGAAAGGGATGTCAGTAGACACGTGGCTTTGCAAGAACCTGCAAAGTCTGCTTGGTTTCAAGTGGATGCAGAGATATTCATCCCTGTTGACCCTGGTTGCTGACACTGCTTCAGGATTGCATACTGTACAAGTATTTACCTTGGATTCTCTGGCTTTGCTACCGTCACCCTGTTATAACAAGTCTTTGCATGTGGTTACACCAATGGGAAAACACACTCCCTGCAACTCTTTCAGAGCAGCCCGTTAAGGATGCGGTGATCACAGTTCCTGCGTACTTCAACCAGGCGGAGAGGAGAGCAGTTCTGCATGCTGCTCGCATTGCTGACTTGAAGGTGCTGCAGCTGATCAACGACAATACTGCTGTAGCGTTGAACTATGGTGTTTTTAGGAGGAAAGACATCAATGCCACTGCGCAGGTAGGTGCAGCTGGGAGGTATGGAGAGTCCCGTGCAAGTGCCTGCATGTGGGGGAGAAAGTGCTGCAGACAAAATCAAAAGGGCATAACTTAAAGTGGATTCTGCTAGTCAATCAATCTCCTCTGTTTTTGCGTGTTCATCAACAAGACAAAGAGATGAAACCCTATGTGAATATGTGGTGAAGCCTCAAAGCTGGAGTGAGGGCAGGTGGCTGGGAGTTCCCCTTTTGTAAACCTGTGTCTGTTCCTTGCCCATCAACCAGGGGGGAATAACAGTAGTGATTTTTTAAGGTGTTGGAAGACCGACTCTGAAATACTTGATTTTCCTGAGGTTGAAGAAAGTTTTAAAGAGCAAAGCATTGGTTTTCAATCTGTGAAACAGATGAGAAAAGTTTTCTTGTCCGCTTGTGTCAAGCGTGACCCTGAACCTCTCCTGTGTTTGGTCAAAGTACGAGTCCTGTCATTATCGTGTAAAGCCAGTTTAAGAAGTGGATAGTCTTGGCCTGTGTCAAGCTCGGAAAGCTGTGGGTTCTTTCCTTATTCATGGGGGATATCCACGTGTTTCTGCTTCACTGTCCCAGCTTCTCTTTTCAGAATATCATGTTTTACGACATGGGAGCAGGAAGCACCATTTGTACTATTGTTACATATCAGACAGTGAAAACTAAGGACTCGGGAACCCAACCTCAATTGCAGATCCAGGGCATTGGGTAAGAATACAATGAGTTGCACAAAACCCACAGGTCTCAGGAAATAAACCATTTGTTTCACAGTCTCTTCTGAATGTAGAATTTTGGAGCGAGGCTTCAGCACAGTGATTTGGATGGCAGAGTAGGAAACGTTTAGAGCAAGAAGGCTCCAGTTGCTAATAATTCTGGTGTCACTGTCTTGTGCAGAAGGTAACTGAGAACTTGCAAGAGCCCAGGAGGGAACCAGTATACTTGGTTTGCTTACAGGCTAGCTCTTTTTATAGCCTCAATGGCCATATATATATATATATATATATATGGCTTTTATAAGCCATTTAAGTGTAATTCCTTTTCATGTAATCTTGTCGAAGTAGAGTGTGTCAGTTTGAAAATGTGGAATACCTTTCTATAGAGGAGTGAAAATGCAATGCACTTGATGTGTTGCCAAATAAGGAGGGGATTGCTGTAAATAGCCAGCTCAGCAATTTTAAGCCCAAAGCATTTATACTGCTGCTTCCAAGAAAGTATCTGGGACCTGAGGCAGTTATCCTTTGCCTCTTTGACATCCTTGGCCGTAAGGCCTTTACCATAAATACAATGAAGTTTCCTGCTCAAAGGCTATTGTGGTGGTGAATCTTTCATTTCTTTGTTTCATTATGATGTGTTATTTTGGAACAACCATTGTTCTTTCGCAGTCAATCACAGCTGATCGTATTGCAGCTACTTTTGACCATTTGCTGCTCTGCATATTTGTGAAATAATGCGTGAAGTTTATTTCTCTTCCAGCTCCATTTAAGTTGTTACATCTCCGTTCATTCTTTTGCTCAGGTTTGACCGTAATCTTGGAGGTTTAGTGATGGAGCTTCGTCTCCGGGACTATTTGGCAAAACTCTTCAATGATCAGCACCCTTCAAAAGATGTCCAAAAGAATCCCCGGGCCATGGCCAAACTACTGAAGGAGGCCAACCGCCTGAAAACTGTCCTGAGCGCAAATGCTGACCACATGGCACAGGTCTGACTGCCTGTCTTGGGGTTTCTGCTTTTTTAGGGCTGAGGGCATGGTGAGTTAAGGACAGGTGCATGGAAATGCTGTCCCCCGGGCGACATCAGTGTGCTGAAGAGCATTGCTGTCATGTTCCAGGGGTGGTGGTGGCACTGGTGGTCCTTCTCAACTTGTGCCCACTTGGTAGCACTGGTGATTGAGTTGATTGGAGAAGAGTTATTCATGTGAAGTTTGTAAATAAACTTTCATTGAGAGAAGCTGTATATATCCACGTTCCATTCCCTTGTCACCTTAACAATGGCAGGGTTCAGATGAGCGCATTCAGGATCTTAGGTGCATTAGGAAAGCCGGAACTTTTTGCACACTGGTAAATCAGGGAAAATTGTGCTTGGAGAATGCTCACTCCACCAATAATTTCATTCTGGCTGGTTTCTTTTTCTGGACAGATTGAGGGGCTAATGGATGACATCGACTTCAAGGCCAAAGTCTCAAGGCAAGAATTTGAGGATTTGTGCTCTGACTTGTTCCAGCGAGTCCCAGGACCTGTGCAGCAGGCTCTGAGCAGCGCAGAGATGAACCTGGTATGTTTAAGAAAATACATAAACAGGTCTGAAGTTTTCATATATGGAGCTGCTATCATATCGTGATCAAGGCAGCAGTGATTGTGTTATAAACACTGCTGAGAGATAGAGATACCCACTGTTGTAATAGAGTGGTGCTGATGCTGCAGGGAATTTACCAGCTGCAGTGTCAACAGAAGTCTCTCATGACCCCCTCCACTATCTACCAGAAATTAAGGACTTGAAGGAGAGGTTGCTTTCTCTTAAACTTTACTCTGGTGCTAGAGGTTTGGAATGCTGGTCACTTTTTTTTTTTTTTTTTTTTTTTTTTTTAATCTCTGATGCTCGTTCTGGTCCCACTCGAGAAGTCTTAACTCAAAGAGCCTGGAAACAGAATTACTGCTATTCAGGCCTCTCCTTTGAGCACTCCCTTTAGAAGCCCACTTGTGGGCTGCAGTTGGACCACATGCGATGTAGTCCTTTGGAGAGGCCCGCTGCATGGTTAAGTGCTCACTTTCCAGGGTGCCAGGATGCTCTTGAGCATCTTTTGGCTCTGGTATTCAATGCAGGATGCTGTGTCACCTCTTAAATAAGTCTGGGTTTCTGTCTGTTCTGATCCAGCTCGCTGTCTGAGTCACTGGCTTATCCGGCATTAAGCTGTGGTCTGTCTCATTTTGAATCAAGTCCCAAGTTTTGGGTGACTTGAAGCAGTGGTCATATTGTTCCTCTCTGACGGACCTGACTCCAGGTTCCTTATGTTGGCATGGCTTGTGTCAGCCCGTCTGAGACCTATCAGGCACTGGCCTGCACAGGGACAGCAGGGCATAGCGTGGGTATTCTCAGAGCACCACATCAGTTCGTGGTAACTGGGGAAGGAGCGTAAGGAAGCCCTGAACTTGGCTTTCCAAAATTGCTTTCTCAAGACAAGGTAACTCTTTCCAATCCTAGGATGGAATTGACCAGGTGATTCTAGTTGGTGGTGCCACACGAGTCCCCAAAGTGCAGGAGGTTTTGCTGAAAGCTGTGGGCAAGTGAGTATGTGAGGCCCCCTTCTAGTCTGTCTCCTACTGACAAGTCACTGTTTATGGCAATGGCTGCAAAGCTGATGTCTGTTGCTTTTCACTTTGTAGAGAAGAGCTGGGCAAGAATATCAATGCTGATGAGGCTGCTGCTATGGGCGCAGTCTACCAGGCGGCTGCTCTGAGCAAAGCCTTTAAGGTGAAGCCTTTTGTCATTCGGGATGCCGCTGTGTTTCCTATCCAGGTAACCCTTGGCTTGCTTTCCCTTGTCCAGGGTATGAGTAAATGGGGCTGTGCTGGGAGAAGCCTTCTGATGACCTGTCGATTGCCTTCAAGTAAGGAAACTATGGAGATGTTTCTGCCAATCTAATAAAGGAAGCAGAAGAAAATCTTCCATATTGTAGAAGTGGTACATCCATGAAGCTGGGCATATGGAAACACCTATTGAGAAATACTTGCCTGTCCCCCAACTTCTGCATGAGGCAGAGCAGCCAAATGCTGTGGAAGCCTCTGACATAAGATGCTGTAGAGGAAGTTTGCAGTTGCTGAGTCATGCATTTGTTTGTGGTGCAGGTGGAGTTTACTCGTGAAGTTGAGGAAGATGATAAATCCAGGAGTTTAAAGCATAACAAGAGGATTTTGTTCCAGCGCATGGCGCCCTATCCACAGCGCAAAGTTATCACTTTCAACCGCTACACAGATGACTTTGAGTTCTATGTCAACTATGGAGATCTGTCTTTCCTGACCCAGGATGACATGCAGTGAGTTGAGCCCAGCATCAGAGCAGACAGCTCTCTGGCGGCGCAGTATGCATGACTGGGAATTTTATTGTCTGGCAAGCCTACATGTCTGATTGGGCACCAGTGTGTATTTGCAGATCAGTCCTCCAAGTTTTATGCGCTTTAGCAAACCAAAACTTGTCAATTCCTTTTCAGTGGCCCATCATTGTGAAGGTGACTGTGAGAAGTGGTTAGCTGTTCTGCAGCACTGTTATTCTAAGTTTTTTTTCCTCTGCTTTTGTCTCTGTGTTGTCAGGATTTTTGGTTCCCTCAATCTCACTACTGTGAGGCTGAAGGGAGTTGGGGACAGTTTCAAGAAGCACTCGGATTATGAGTCCAGAGGTATCAAAGCTCACTTCAATATGGACGAGAGTGGAGTGCTAAGTCTTGATCGGGTAAGCACCACCCCATTGTGATGTTTGTGTTTTCCAGTTCTGTCCCTCTCTCTGCTGTTGATGGTCCCTGCTTGAAATAATTCTGTGCTCTTCCTTCAAAGGTGGAATCTGTGTTTGAGACTTTGGTGGAAGACAAGCTGGAGGAGGAGTCAACACTGACAAGTAAATGCTGAACATTAACATTTGCTCTGACTGTTGTGTTGTACCTGTAGTGGCTGAGATAACTTCCACACCCCAAAACCAGGGAAACTGTATGTTTGCAGTTACAGCGTTAGCCATTGTCTCCAATTGTGTGTACAGCTTCAAAATACCTTAAAGCCCTTTGCAGGTGGCTGCTGGATGCTGCCAGGAGGCTCTGAAATGTCATACGCTTCTCATGCCATGACTATGGCATGCATTGCATCTTGAAAAATAGGAGTTGTATTCTCTTTGTTCAGCCACAGCTGCCAATTTAAGGAGATTTTTCCTGAAGGCAAATCCCACATCCACAGCCCCATAGCACCCTCCCTTCTCATTGTCTGGGTTGCGATGCCCTGATCTGTGCTTTGAGTTGCTCCAGTTTTAGAGCACAGACTTCCCTACAGGGCAGAGCTGGAAATCTGCATCCTGGGAGGTGGCTAATGCAGCCACAGGTTGCAGCTTGAAGCTTTTTAATTGAAGTTTCAAATTTCAGGTTATGGTCCAGCAGAGGCAGAGGCTCTGCTTGTCTGTGCATGCAAAAACAAAAAGTGAGGTCAGGGACAGATGAGTTTCTGGAGTGTACGCTGCTAAGGGAGGATCTTGGTGATAATTATGCTTGTGAGGGGAAGAGCTGAAGATTACTTTCCTCCTCCTCTGGATGCATAATATTTTGGAATTTTTGTCTCCTATCAACAGAACTTGGAAACACCATCTCAAGCCTGTTTGGGGGTGGTGGCCCTACACCAGATACTGGAGAGAACCTGACAGATTCGGTTCAGGTGAGCCCCTGGGGTGATTGCTAGTGGGAGGGACACTGGGTCTTGCTGTGGCTGGTAAAGAGGCAATAATTCCTGTGAGCAGAACTAAAGGTGTCTGGCAGTGTGTCAGGATTTTAAATATTTTCAGAAAGTGCTATGTTCATCTTGAGTTTCATGTGGCATGCATCTAAAGAAACTTGTGATCTTTTGCTGGCACAATGTTACAGGACTTGTTTTCAGGGAAGTCTCTTGTTACTAAATTCTCCTGGTGCTCTGTGGCTAGGCTTCTGCCTATGTGGTGTCTGCGCAGGTGTCTAGTGAGCTCCTTGCTTACTCCTGGGCCATATAGGCACAGCTGCTGTTATGCTGGCAGTAGTGATTAGGTTTCCTTCTATTAAAATGAAAGCTCCTTGTCACAGAATTGTGTCTTGCACTGAAGTGACTCTTAATTAATATTTTAGCTCAGCACAGTCCCTTGATAATGGTTGCAGTCACTGTGAGTGCCGTTTTTCATCCATAAGTTTTTTTCAGAGAATACCCGTAGTGTGAAACATTTGCATGGAATTTCTACATTAAAAACTGTGTTTTGGTTTCCCCTTTACTTGCCTGTGATGACCAGGAAGAAGAAGAGAGCCTAGCAGAAGCAGGTAAAGAAGAGCAGGGAGAGAAACAAGACCAGAAAAGCAGTGCAGAAGATGCTGGTGAAGAGCAGGGAGAAGAGAAACAGCAGTCTCCAGGTCAGGCAGAAACTGCCCCTCCAAAAGCAGAGTCAGAGAAGGAGGAAGAAGGCAAGAAATTAGAGTCTCAGGTGAGCATCAGGTTGAAGGAATGGGACTGTGATTTCGGTATCCGAGAAGTGGAATTTCCTCAGTGGAATTCTACTTTCCCTGTTAGTACTGTGCCTTGGAAAAAAGTTGCAAAATCTGCCTATCTGTTCCCTTGCCTGAGAATGTACTGTATCTGTCACAGGATCCCAAAGAAAATAGAGAAACTGTGAAAGAGGAAGAACCATCCAGAAGTTCCAGTGACAGCACAGTTACCAAAATGGTGGAAGAGAAGAAGATCAAAGCACCCAAAAAGCAGAAGCTTGTCCACGAGATCACCATGGAACTGGATGTAAACGATGTGCCTGACCTGCTGGAGGATGAACTGAAGAGCTCAATGAAAAAGTATGTTTGAAGTGGCTCTAGATAAAGGAAATGAATTGCTTTGGAATGGTGATAGCTCATGTAGCGCTGCTGTCTTCAGAAGCTGATGTATATGATGTGGCGCTCATCTAAAGGTACTTGCTATCTTTTGATTTCTGTTCTCTTTGTTAGACTCCAAGACTTGACGATCAGAGATTTAGAGAAACAGGAAAGAGAAAAATCGGCCAACAGCTTAGAGTCCTTCATCTTTGAGACCCAGGTAAGAGAGGGATATAAAGAAACGAGAGTTCCTGGAGAGCAGGTAGAAGTGTCTTATGCAGCTTGGCTGATCTGAGTGCAGGGAAGTTGTCTGAGCTGGGGAAGCTGATTTGAAGAGCCTGTGTGGACTTACGAGGTTTCCTTGATACAAAACAAACACTTCCTTCAGCATGTCTAACATTTCAAACTCTGGGTTTCCAGTATCCCTTATGTGCACTTACCTGTGTGTTTTGGAAGAGTTGCACTCAGGCTGCAAAGCAGCTACAGCTGCTCAAAAACTGTTGTGCAGAAGAGGCATCTAATGCTAAGTGCATGTGAAACCATGGTTGTTGCAGCTTCACTGTCACATACCTGGTGTGCGCGTGTGTCTATATACCTGGTGCATTACCATCCTGCTCATGGTAATGCTAGGAGCAGGAGCTCATATTTGGGAGCATTGAATGAGATTCTCCTGGCCAGTGCAGGCAGTGTCCCAGGAGTTCACAGTTCAGCCCAGTTGCAAGTGGGTGATCTGGTCATTTTATGCTTCCATGGTCAGTGGTATTTGACGGGGGTGCTTGCTTTGCTCTTTTTCAGGACAAGCTTTACCAAGAGGAGTACCAGTTTGTCTCAACAGAGGAGCAGAGAGAAGAAATTTCCAGAAAGCTTAGTGAGGCTTCCAGTTGGATGGAGGAGGAGGGCTATGCAGCTGCAACTAAGGTACTGCTGCCTGTAGTCAGGGTGCCAGTCCACTATCACTGACATGGGAACGACCACCCAGGCTGACAGAGAGTATTGATTCATCTTGATGCTTTGTCATCTGGTTCTTGAAACATTCTTGCTTCGTCAGTGCATTATGCACAGAACAAAAGACAAAGTTCTTCTAGCCATGGGTGTATCTTCCAACAGCTTCAGCAGTAACCTGTTGATTCCACATAAAGCTTAGTCATGTGGCTGTATTTGATGGAGAGGGTGACAAAACCTGCAGTTTTAACTTCTGAGGTTTACAGCATTAGACAGTGGGCAAACTAATTGTCTCCTTTCCCCTCTTTTCCCCATTTGCAGGAGCTGAAAGACAAGCTTTCAGAGCTCAAAAAGCTTTGTAGGAACCTCTTCTTCCGTGTGGAGGAAAGGAGAAAGTGGCCAGAACGCCTGGCTGCCCTGGAAAGTCTGCTCAACCACTCAACCATCTTTCTCAAGTAAGAGCAAGCTGTTGGTAAGGAGAGTCGTGCAGCTGAATAGTGTAAGAGACGCCAACAGAACGTGTCCAGATTGAGTGTGACCTGAAAGTCGCTAGCACTTCTAGAGAGAAGATGACCAAAACCCTGCTTAGTAGTGCTCGGTTCTGCAGAACCCATTAACAGAAGTGTGCAAGCTCTGTGTCAGCTCGGGGGGCAGGAAGTGTCCAACACTGTACAGATCATTTGCAGGCAGGTTTTTTTGCTCTTGATCGTATGGCCTCAGCTATTTCTATCTTTCTTGTTTTTCTTACCTTGTGATAGCTGCGTTTGCTGTCTCCATATCCTATTCTTAGCATCCAGAGATTGATTTAGGACTCCAGTTTCCTGTAGATGCAAGAGACATAAATGTAAAATGTACTAATTGGTTGGTATGTGCAAGAGGCTAGTTATGCTTACTGGAGCTGTAAACACCGAGTTGCTGAGGTACAGTCTGTTTGGTTTAACAGAAATAAACTTATTATCTTTAAGGGGGGCCCGAATGATTCCAGAGTCTGACCAGATATTCACAGAAGTGGAACTGAGTACACTGGAAAAAGCCATCAATGAAACAACGGTAATAAAGGATCAAATGATTCTGGGGGAGGGCAAGGATGGGAGTTTGGGTTGTGTTTCCTGACGTGTACGCTTTCATTCAGGGTCATGAAACAGAGTGCGCCTGTCTTGTTTCCATGCCACTGGCAAACCTTTTGTGTGTCTTGTGTTTTCTAATTCCCAGCTTGACCCCAGACTGCTTTGGGGTGTTAATGGTTCTTGTGTCACATGTGGAGAGCTGTCTCAGGAGTGGTGGTGTAGCCCAGTAATCTGGCTGCATGCAGTTTTTAAGAGCAGCCTCTGGGTTTTAAGGGTTCTGTTATGTTTTTGGAAGGATGCTACAGTGGTTCCTGGAACCCAAAAGCATTCAAAAAGCACCTCTTTCCTCCCATCCCCCAGATCTGGAAGAATGAGACGCTGGCTGAGCAGAACAAGCTCTCCCCTACTGAGAAGCCGATCCTGCTGTCCAAAGATATAGAGCTTAAGATAGCAACCCTGGACAGGGAAGTCCAGTATCTTCTGAATAAGGCCAAGTTTGCAAAGCCCAAACCCAAAAAGGAGAAGAACACCACAAAAACAGATTCAGGCAAGAATGCTACAGCAGCCTCTGAGATTGAGAACACTATCCCTCCCACGGAGGAGAAACAAGAAGGTAAGGAGTGGGTGGGGAGCGTGTACATAACTCCTAGTATATAATTAACATGTGTAGTGCACTCCTATCTGTCTGTCTTGAGTGAGAGGGAGCTAAATAAGTGAAGACAATAGTTAACTGTAGGGTTAAATGATCCTCCTCTTAATTTTCAAAGACAGTTGGGAAAATCTCAGCATGGCACTGTCCTTTTCCCACTACTGTTTGTTTGGGTTTTTTTCCGTGAAGGAACAGAAAGTGTTTATAAACTTTCTAGAGTGGTTAGTCAGTATCTGTCTCTCTGGCTGGTTGCCTTATAAGAAAGATAAGCCATCAGTTGCCTTCTGGGTGTCCACAGCCGAGTATTCAAGGTCATGTCCTAGTTATCAAGGAATAGTATGAGCTGTGGATGAGAAAGGTTTGGATCCCAGGAAAAAAACCCAAGCAACTCTTGGGACGCTGTCATGGTTTAACACCAGCTGGCAACTAAGTACCAGAAAACTTCTAGTTTTCTGAACTTTTTAAGATCCTTAGGTTCTGAGTGGCCCGGTCCTTTTAAATCTGGATTGCTGTTTGTCGGCAGAGTTCCCAGTGGTTCCTCTGGCCTGAGTAAGAGGTGCCGCTTACAGTCACAGCTCTGAAGGTGACTGTAAGCAGCCAGGGAATCTCCAGGGCTTCTAGGAACATAAAGCCTGGCAGGCAGAGGCAGTGAGAAGTAAGTAGCAGCTCTATGATGCTTCTGAGTGTTGTAGAGAGATCCACTGTGAGAGTGGATTATTACAGTCCTGCTGAGGCACCACAGCTGCTGGCTTGTTTGCAAACCTCTCCGCTAGTCACCTAATCTCCCTGCACCTAGTCTCCTGTGTATTCTCCCTGGACTTCTCTTTCTTTCTGCTTTAAACATAGACAAACCTGAGGATATTGGTCCAGCTAAGGAATCTCCTGCAACTGAGAAAGTGGCAATAGATGATGAGCGTGGATCAGACTCTGGTGGGTAAATGTTTGGCTCATGCTCTGGAACTTCGTAGCTATAAGTGCAAGCAGTCTGCATGCTCCTTTCCATCTTCTTAGCTGTAGGAGGCAGTAAGGCGGTGGAACCCCTAATTGTGGATCAGTTCTTAATTCTGCAAAGACGAAGACAAAAGTTTGGGTTCCTCACTGTTCCTACATTTTCCTTGTTAGGTGTGAAGGTCTAATGTACCACTGCCTCCTGCCTCAGCAGCTGCTTTATGCCTGTTGCTGCAGTTTATAGCCAGTCCTGTAGCTGGAAGCCTGTCTCTGTTAAAGAGCTGATGTGCAGGTGTGTGTGTGTTTTATTCTGCTGCTCCTGTGGTGAGGACAGCAGTGTTGGGCGGGCAGAGGGCAGCAATGACTTCAGCGCTTTGGAGCTGAGTGTCTGTGCCCAAAGCGTTCCCTCGACCTCTGTACAATAGACTGAGAGCTTACTGCAACACTTAATGAAATGTCAGGGACTTTCAGTGCTGCTTTTTGTGTGCTGTAAAACCTGTTGCAGAGTGTAACTGTGTTTACTTTATTACATAGGGTCCAAAAAAGATAAGACAGAAGCTGAAGGAGAAAGCAGGAAGAATGATGAATTATAACATCCCTGAAATCCTACTGGCGTCAACATTTATTTATTTCATGATTACTTTCTTGTTTTTATCATGGACCTGGTTAGTCATGATGTAAATGGAACACAACAGGCAGTCTGACAACAAAATGGGATAGAGATGTACTTTTTTTTTCTTTCTGGGGATTTTTCCGCTACTAACTTAGTGATTTTTTTTTTTTTCTTATGTGTTTAAGTGTGGCAATGTGCCTACTGAGAATTGTGTTTCAGTACAGAAGTCACCAAAGTGACTTTTCTGTGGAGATAAAGCAGTAAAGAAACATCTTAAACTTTAGGAAGTAACTTGGAACATAAACTCTGTGCCATGCCTCCTCTGCTAGAGAGAAAGGAGGTTAGTGCAGAAGCGTACATAGCTGAGATGGTATTATATGTGCGGATAAAGCCCTAGCTTAAAGAAATTCTGTGATTTTGGCTGATAGGAAGTGTGTTCTCGTTTGCATTCCTGAGAAGGTGGAATGGAATTGGAGAGGCAGCTGCTCCGTCCTTTGAGATAACACAAATGTGTCTGTTTTCTATAGACTGTTGGTAAAACCGTCTCTATCTGTGCTCTGTAGCAGAGTCTCAAAACCCCGAATTGAGAGCTGACAAAAAGGTTCTGTATAGTTTACTATAAGAAAAAAAAAAATAATGCAGAAACGGCACCACCAACCGCTGAGGAGGAGGGTGAAAGTGGAAATGACTTGGTGCAGCTGGTACTTGGCCCAGCGGCCGGTAACTGGGTGCAGGAGGGGTGCAGGGTGAGGACATCCCAAACCTGGCGGAGTTGATTGTGACCCTCCTCCTTCCTCGGCCCCTGGCGCGCTTGGAGCTTCACTGCCCCCCTCTGCGTCCTTGGCCGTGGCGGGGCCGGGGGTCGTGCAGACCTGTGAGTGTGCACCTGGCGCTGTGCTCCATCCTGGCCTCTTCACCCCAAAATAAAACCCTCGGTTCTGACGCTGCTTCGAGGCGGCCGCCTTTGTTCTGGGTGGGT